>CAUYPK010016220.1:0-53583 GCA_963574355.1 Loris lydekkerianus | reverse complement strand
GAGCTGAGTAACAACAGGAAGCTGCATACTCATACAAAAACATGGAAGTTAAATAACCTTACGCTGAATGACAGCTGGGTCAGAGATGAGATTAAGAAAGAAATTGCCAATTTTTTGGAACAAAATGACAATGAAGACACGAACTATCAGAACCTCTGGGATACTGCAAAGGCAGTTCTAAGAGGGAAATTTATAGCACTACAAGCCTTCCTCAAGAGAACAGAAAGAGAGGAAGTTAACAACTTAATGGGACATCTCAAGCAACTGGAAAAGGAAGAACATTCTGACCCCAAACCCAATAGAAGGAAAGAAATAATCAAAATTAGATTAGAACTAAATGAAATTGAAAACAAAAAAATAATACAACAGATCAATAAATCAAAAAGCTGGTTTTTTGAAAAGGTTAATAAAATAGATAAACCTTTGGCCAACCTAATCAGAAAAAGATTGAAATCTCTAATCTCATCAATTAGAAACGACAAGGATGAAATAACAACAGACTCCTCAGAAATCCAAAAAATCAGTGGGTCTGGCCCCGTCTGCGCTCCATAATAACCCCGTCTGCTCAGAGTCCCCGGTCGGCAGTGCCTCGGAGCTGCCCAGCTGCCCGATGCTTCCGCCGTGGCTGCCACGGGCCGCTCTGTGCACTTAGTGCCCGGCTCAGGCCCCGAAGCGCCGGCGGGGGCAACAGCAGCCTCGGGCCCCGCAGAGACGGAGCTGTTGGAGGACGAGGCGGCAGCCGCGGGGAGGACGAGGCGGCAGCCGCGGGGAGCCACTAACTGGGGGCTAACCAGTTAGTGGTGCTCAACGTGTACGACATGGTTGGGCTGCTGTGGATCATTCCTTTTATTCCATAAGTCTGCTTGCATATATGAAAATATAGTAGTTGACCACCTCCCTACATTGACCATCTCCTTCAGTTGATGTAATGTTCGTAGACTGGACATGTACCACATGAACTCAATGGAAGATGACCTCTGTAAGTTGTATCTTGACTACTTGGACTGTGTAACATACAATATAAATTTACCCTCTATAACTTGAAAAAAAAAAAAAAAAAAAAAAAAAGAAAATAAAAAATAGATGGCTGAAAACCTATGTGTTACATGCAAAGAGGCAATTGGCGTGTCTTGGGAATTCTGTTCTTGGGGTGTTAACTTCTTTCAACATCAGTTTCTCCATCTGTAAAGTTACATTTTAATAGCAATACTACTACCTACTTTGTTGGGGGTTTTGTGAGGCTTTGATAAATGAGATTGTGCATGAAAAGTTTGCCACATGATGAGCCCTGAACGAACATTAATTAACTGAGATGTGACTAACATGAGCTCATTGACTTACTCAAGGTCCCTCCCTTGTGTAAGAGTAGGTGAAAGCCCAACCAAAATTACTACTCAGATCTTCTGAAACCCAGGGCCTAGAGAAGAAAATTTAATTTAAGAAGATTTAATTTTTCAATAACCCCTCATTACAACTTGCAGTCATGAAAAATAAAGCCAAGGAAAAAGTGGCTCTGTGTTTGATTTACTCAAACATAAAACAAAGATGAAACATATGTACAAAAAGTCCATTTGTTTGTTCTCTCCACCACCTCTCACTTAGCTCTGCCTTCCGTCTTGACCAGTACTAAGACAGTTTTGCTTTGTGCAGATTCTTCCAAAATATATATTGAAAGCTGAGACGTACATACACATTGTGACTGCAAACTGACTAATACCTATAAAAGATTAGCCAATTATGAAACTGGGCTTTTGTTAAAATTATCCTTTCCTGTTTCCTATCTAGTGTTTTATGGGTTTAAACTGAGGGTTGTTGTCAGTGTTATTGGTTGTTTACAAATGAAAATAATGTTGATTATATTAATTAGTATTTTTCCCTAACTAGGCAATGTACTGACTTTTAAAAAAGCATTTAATGGTATAAATGCCCATAATTATTAGAACAAAGGTCAGTTAAATAGTAAAACTATTAGATTCAAAACTTAAACTTCAGCAAAGGTACAATCTCCTAATTTAGGGACAATTCTAGGTCATTGCCTTTTGCTGTGATATGTATGTTATATATACAAGGTAGGGCCTAGAGAAGAAAATTTAATTTAAGAAGATTTAATTTTTCATGTACCCCCTGTTACAATTTGCAGTCATAAAAAATAAAACCAATGAGGCTTGGTGCCCGTAGCACAGTGGTTACGGCGCCAGCCACATACACCAGGGGTGGTAAGTTTGAACCTGGCCTGGGCCTGCTAAACAACAAGGACAAATACACAAAAAAAATTGCTGGGCATTGTGGCGGGCGCCTGTAGTCCCAGCTACTTGGGAGGCTGACGCAAGAAAATTGCTTGAGCCCAAGAGTTTGAGGTTGCTATGAGCTGTGACGCCATAGCACTCTACTGAGAGTGACAAAGTGAGACTTTGTCTCAAAAGAAAAAGGAAAAGAAAGCCAATGAAAAAGTGGCTCTGTATCTGATTTACTAAAACATAAAACAAAGATGAAATATATACAAAAATTCCATTTGTTTTAAAAAAGCAAATGAAAACTCTTCTTCTCGTGAATGTGCTGGCATTGTGAGTTTTAACATTGTGCAATGTAGTCATCATATTAAAGTCTTAACATGATACATGAAAGTCAATATTGACTCCACATTTTGAGTTTTGAATAGTCTGAATATCCCTCTATGAATGGAAATATGACAGTAGTCTGAAAACAATTTTTAGTGGTTTCTGCAAATGTGTATGCAATTATTTCTGAATTGGTCTTACATCAAGAATTTAGAACAAAGTCTAGTTTGTAACATTGGTAAAACCTACATAATTAGCCTTTGTATAATTCACACACACATGTATCATGGCTTTTCTCTTAATTGATTTACCTTTTAGTTTTAAACTAAGCTTTAAAAGTTTTTAAATTAGTTTTTTTCAGGTTAGTGTGAGTATACATATGAATAAGTTTTTTTTCTTTAAATGGATTTAGGGGATACAAAAGGATTTTTTTTACAGGTATGAAATGCATAGTGAAGACGTCTAGGCCTTTAATATGCATGTGATCTGAATAGTGTACTTTGCCCCCAGTAGGTAATTTGCCTCCTGCAACACCCCTACAACCCTCCCCATTCTGAGTCTCCGATGTCAAGGAAGTCATTCTGTATGACCGTGGACACCTATTGTTTAGGTCCCACTTATGAATGAAAATATGTATTTAATTTTTTTGTTCCTATGTTATTTCCTTTAGAATAGTGTCCTCCAGTTTCATCCAGGTTGCTACAAAAGACATTAGAGGTATTTCATTCACTTTGATGGCTGAATGGTATTCCATGGAGTGTGTGTGTGGGGGGGTACGTGTGTGTGTGGGTGTTGTGGGTATGTGTAAGTGTGTGGGTCCAGTGTGAGTGTATATGGGCATGTGTGTATGTGCGTGTGGACGTGGGTGGGTGGGTGTGGGCACACGTGGGCATATGTGGGTGCATGTGTGTGTGTGTGTGTGTGTGTGGGTGCGTGTGGGTGTGTGTGCGTGTGGGCACATGTGGGTGGGTGTGGGTTTGTGTGGGTGCATGTGGGTGCCTACATGTATATCACATTTTCTTTATCTACTCATCAATTGGTAATAACTTGGCGATAAGGTTGGTTCCATATATTTGCAATTGTGAATTGTGCTGCAATAAACATGAGTGTAGGTGTCTTTTTTTATAAAGTAACTTCTTTTTCCTTGGCTTGATCCCCAGTAGTGAGATTGCTAGGTCGAATGGGAGATCTGCTCTTAGTTCTTTGAGAAATCTCTGTACCGTTTTTCTGAGGCTTGCATTAATTGACATTCCCACCAACAGTATAAAAGTATTCTCTTTTCACCACATCTGCACCAATATGTACTTTTTTTTGACTTTTTAATTGTGGCCATTCTTGCAAGGGTAAGGTGGAATCTTACTGTGGTTTGAATTTGCATTTTCCTGATGATGAGTGGTGTTGAACTTTTTTTCATGTATTTGCTAGCCACTTGTCATCTTTTGAAAAAATATTCTTGTCTTTTGCCTACTTTTACTGGGCTTGTTTTATTCTTTCTGGTTTGTTTGTGTTCTCTATATATTCTGGCTGTGTGTCCTATTTCAGATGTACAGTTTGCAAATATTGTCTCCCATTCTGTAAATTGTCTATTTATTCTATTGATTATTTCTTTTGCCACGCTGAAACTTTTTAGTTTAATTAAGTCTCATTCATTTATTTTTGTTTCATAAAAATAAGTTGTTTTTAAAGCAAGTTAAGAACGTAACTGAATGTGGTAAAGCAGATGTAATGCTGTGTACACCTGCCATTTTAATTCTTCCTTCTCATTTTAACATTAATAGGGTTTACTAAACTAGTTCCTCCTTTTAATGAACATCTTTCTGTCAATTTTGTGGGCGCTCATTTCATTTTGTTATTTTCTAAGTTTATAAAAATAAATCTACATATTTTTGAAAAGCATTAAGTATAAGGCAACTGTTAGTTGAGCACAATCTAATTTGCATTCACATTTTGTCATTTTTCCATGGATCATACCTTTCCTTTAACATAATTTATAGTTGAGGAGGGGAGTAAAATTAGACTAGAGAGGACTGTAAGAACTGCAAATGAGACCATATTTATTCTATAAAGAGAGATAAATGGATATGAATTTTAAAAAATAAGATTGACTTGGAAATTGAGGCCTTTAAAAATGTTTGTCAAGTTTTTAGATTGCAAATCTGTGACAAGAAGAGAAAAAGACCATGTTTGCAATGAAATATTTTGAGAACATGGTCTCTAAACTCATTTATGCGGTGCCATCTAGAAAATATGTTGCTGTCAGTCCTTCTGTGCTTTTTCCTGGCTGCACTCTTATGAAGGTATGGACCATCCTGGTGTTCTTACCTTTGACCCCCACCCCCACCCCCCACTTTGTGGCTTGTGTGCTCCTTTCCCCTCCAGACTTACCTCCTATCTTTCTCCTCACTACCTGCGCTCTAGGCACAACAACCTTCAGGTCCTCAAACACACTCAGTTCCTTTTTGTCTCAGAGTCTTAGCTACCTCCTTACTCACCTCATCGGACCCCAGCGTAATAGTCATTCCTTGTCATATTTAGCTTTCATTACAGTTGGCTCCTTCCCTTGTAAGAATGTGAGCAGAGAGAAGATAGGATGCAAATCTCTCTCTCTCTCTCTTTTTTAAGAGACAGAATCTAACTTTACTCACTTTATCACCCTCAGTAGAGTGCCATGGTGTCACAGCTCACAGCAACCTCCAACTCCTGAGCTTAGGCGATTCTCTTGCCTCATCCTCCCGAGTAGCTGGGACCATAGGTGCCTACCACACCTGGCTATTTTTTGTTGCAGTTTGACTGGGGTCAGGTTTGAACCCACCACCCTCGGTATATGGGGCCGGCGCCCTACCCACTGTGCCACAGGCGCCGCCCACGAGTTTTTCTTGTTGATAACTATGTCCCCACTGTTGGGTGTAGTATCTTGAATTCCACATGAGAACAATATCCCTTGTTGAAAAACATGAGTGAATTTCCCAAGATTTAATACAATGAATGTTTAGAAAATCATATCTTCAATAGTCATTCAGCAAATACATTGTTTCCAAAAATTGCTCCAGGTCCAAATTTCAAACCGTTTTATGTAATGTATACGTATTTATATTTGCATGCTCATTCTGTGCTCTCAGTATAATTTAATGCTCAGGTACAAATCCTAGCTGTATCACTTACTAGCTACAAGAATTAAGTTACTTAAATGTTTTCAAGTCTTCTTCTGTAAAATGGAAATGATAAAACTCTCCTAGTGTTGTGAAACCTAAATGAAGGAATGTGTATAAGGTGAGGCTGGCATGTGCTAGGTACTGAATCAGCATGTGTTATTTATTTTTATTATTATTGTACAATGAATATGAGTAGAAGTAACACTAGCACCTCTTAGCATCATTGCAATATCAGGCAGTTGTTGGGACCAGATTTCTTTCTTCTTCAGCGTTATGCTTTCTACAGCAAAAAAATACCTTCATATTTCATTGTAAATTACAAGATGGAAGTTCTAGTGAGGTTGTTGGAAGTAACCTCTACTTTTGTGACTTCAGTTACTGAACAATTACATGACTTTGGGAACTTTTCTCTGCTTAAGAAAGGACTTGGACAAAATAGTCTCATGACGGAAATTGTGCAATGGTAACTCAAATGTCTGAGTCATTCCTTAGTTACATAATTGGTCTCTCAGACTTTGAGACCTGTTAAGTGCAATGACAAGTTTGCTTTTGTAAATTAGGGGAAGAGAGAAAATGCAAAAGGTCTAGCTCTGATACCAATAAGGGGTAAATAATGCTTGTAACACCCTGATGTCTAAAACATGTCATTGGCTATTATTTGATATTTTTTATATTGCTAAAGCTCATTGTGATGGATAGAAATTTGGAATACAACCGCGTAGCGAACTGGTTGTAGCACCTGACTCTTAATCTCAATCAACCTAAAATATGTCTGGATTTTAGACAATACTTTTAAATAATAAAAGCATCTTTGACATAACCCAGTGCAGTTCTCAATGAAGGCTGCTTGTTCCCCACATAACAGGGAATCGCCCTCTGAGCCTTTTAATTTCATATTCATCATTGAAATGGGGATTTGTGTCAGTGGTGAACAATGGCACGTTTAGCACAGATGCACAGTGAGATCGTCACAACCAGAAAATGGAATTTGATACAGAAAGGGAGGGCACACCCGCACCAATAAGCAAAGGAAGACAACTAATGAATAAAACATCTTTTTAGAAGTGCAGAGAAATCAGTTTCACCATGTTAAAGCTGTTGCCAGGCAACGTATCTTTTCACAATAAACACTTGTGAGTCAGATAAGTCATGGAGACCCTGCACTGGCCAATGTAGCTGCTCTCAGGCGACTTCTGCAGGGTAGAGAACGCTCGCAAATCCCTGGCACACATCAGGAAGGCGTCTCTTCTTGTAACAACTCCTTTGAACCACCTCATTTGTTTTTGTCTCTTCATGGGAATTGCCAGTCTTTATGTCCGAATCCCTCTTTATCTTGCAGGAAGTCGGGATGAGATGCACAGTCAGAAATACATTCTTCACGGTCTAGGGCCGGGAGAAAGCCGACAGCCCACTTCAGGTGTGGAATGTGCAGCTTTGGTAGGGAATTTTATAAATGTGAAAACCTGAGGTGATGAGAAATATATGTTGGTGCAAGTCCAAACAAAAACAAAACAGCCCCCAGTTAATTTATACAACTTATACAGTGGTAGAAAGAAAACACTAAAAGACTTGAACTCAAATCTCATCTTCTCCCTTGGTCATCAGGAAAGACAGAAGCAGGACACATCAGGAATAGTGATTGTCTTTTTAAGGATGGAGTGAGTTGACCTTGGGACCACCCAGCTCTGTATAGCAGAGCCGACTGAAAAAGCAGATTTTCAAACAGTAACTTGCTGTCTGGTCGTCCTGGCAGAAATGCAAAAACATATTTCCATCTCAAATTTATGGCACCATAATGTACTCCCTCCAAGCTTTCCAGATCAGTCCCATTGCCAAATGTGACCAAAGCATAATCACAGCAACTAAACAAATTAAATGTTCGGTTAAAGACAAGCCTAAAAGAAATGAGTAAGGGGAAGAAAAGCCCCAGATTGGTAATAAATTAGTGCCATGTCAGGCTTTTTAGTTAGGGTGCTCACAGCTAGGCCTTCAAAGCACTGCTATGGTGCTACGTTGTTGAAGTCTTCTACAGAACAGAAACTACACTCACGCACCACTGCTGCTCTTAAGCACTGCTACGATAGATGTGACAACAATGGCCACTTAAAAGAAAACTAGATATTTTCATGTCATTCTTTAAAGTACATACCGTATTATGTATGACAGACTATTTTGTTACTTAAATTAGGTTTGAATATTTCTCGCATTAAATGAGATTAAATATTTTTATTGCGGAAATTTCCTCCTCCATAAGCAAAATGCTAGCATTTTAAAAGAGTTTTAAATACTTTTCTACACTCCCATAACAGACTTTTTTGTGCATTAATTTTTAACATTTGATTAAGAGTTAAAAAATTTGACAATTTCAATTTTGGGAAAGGGTGAATTAAGCTAACAAAATTTGAAAAGCATCAATCCTGGAAAAGAAATTTAACCTTCTTTTTGCATTTATACAAATGTCGTGGGTCTACATAGCACTTAGAATTCATATACAGTTGTTTTACATGACAGTGGCAGAGATCAAGACCCTGAAATCTGAAATGACTTACTTAAGTTGACCAGCCTTGTAAGTCAACTCTAACACTCAGAAGTTCAAAATTTTAGTTTAGGATTCATATGTTATTTTTGCTTATTTCTTATATGAAAATATGAGTTCCAAACACAATTTAAAGAGTGTTAAAATTTAGAAAGGAAAGGAATAAATCTGCAATGACATTTAAAAATACGTATCTATGTCCATAATATTTTCTCCACTTATTTTTAAGATCAAATTTATTTAGAAAGAGACTTTACCTAAATGTTTGTCTTGAATATAAAATTACAGGTCAACAAATGTTAAGTACCTGTATTGTGTAGATATTTGTAAACCTATCATTCACTGTACTAAGAATGGTTGTGCCTTATTGAATATATTTTTCTTGTAGAAATTTAAAAAAGAGTTTAAGTTATAAGTCATTTAGAAAAGATTTAAAATACTCTTAGTGATTGGTATGAATTTGTAGGTAAGTTCTAGGAAATACAGTGTATTAGAACTGGGTATCCAGTTCCATAAATACATGTGGGTATTTCCTCAAATTAAATACTGGCATATTATTACATACCTGAAAAAATCATATTATGTAGCTGACATGTGAGTTAATCATTTTAAGTCATTAATCTTGGATCAGGAATTAAACATATTTGTCAATGAAATGGAGATAATAATAATTGTCATAAACAGTTGGTCACACATGGACAAAACAAAATCACAAATAGGAACTTACTGTCCATTGTAAAGCACCATACAAACATAAGGTAGTATTATATTCTTTATAAACCAATCTAATGAATGAAAGGACGATGTGGAAGCTTCCCTGTTTTGTCTCAGTGGGCAAATAATTAGCAGGAATGTCACGTGGGAAAGATACTCTACCAAGGTCAACTTTACACTAATATTACTGCCTTCATGATTACCTGGGTGTTTGAAATTACAGGAAAAAATATGTTTGGCCCGTGATTTCTTCTTCTTATATATCTATATATTTGTTATAGTTTAAAAAATACTAAGATTTATAGTAGAATATACATTCTGAATAGATAGGTCTTTCACTACAAATTACGTTACAATAGAAACAATAATTAATTTTGTCACGAAATTTATATTAAGTTATAATAATCTCCAGTCTATCTTTTGTAGCTGTATGTTTCTCCTATTGCTTTAAAACTAATTTAGGCCACATTATATACAAAATTAAATCTTACTTTTATAGCTACACCCTTGGGGTTCAATGAAAAGGCTTTATGAGCTAGAAATTAAAAGTACTGGTTGAAAATACTATTACATTATACCAGCTATTATTAAGGCAATTTACAAAGTTGGTGCTAAAACTAGGCACATTTTTCATTGTTAGTCCTCATATATTCAGTTAGCCCATGGGACTGTTTGGTATATAATTTGGCAAATAAAATCAATTGAAAAGTAAACAGCAAGTCAATGGCATTTATCACAAAAGAAAATTACACTATACTAACGGCAACATTTATTTAACCCAATATTGTTATGAATTAACACATTTATATTACATTTATGCTAAATAATTCCTGGAAGACATTTGGGGGCTGTATGCCCTAGCTATGAATGAATATGTTTTCATCTTGTCAATTTCCTCTCTTTGAAAGTGTAAAAAGAGATGAATTTATGAAAGTGGACATCTATTAAAATATATTTCTGATTTTTTTATTACATTCAATTTCCGTACAAATGTCTATTGTTACGTTCACACATATTTTGTAGTATGAAAATATGATTTGAAATTTGTTTCATAATTTAGAAAGAGTTATCAAATAGATAATTATGTTTAAACTAGGTAATACAGACATATAAATTATTTCTTCCAAATATTTGAAAAGATTAATACTTAAATCACTAAAATGTGAGCATGCATATGCAAAGATGTTATTTTATCATATTTAATATTATATAATAAAGTGACTTATGGTTATTCCTATATGACTATGTGTCTTTGTGGGATAATGTAGAAAAACACAAGAAAGATAGCTTTGCTGCATTCCTAAATTCATTTTATTAAGCACATTATGAAAATTTGGTGACATATGACATTATTGGATTTCATCATTATAAAGTCTCTTTATTAAGAGAATAATTGTTTCTGGCACAAAAAGAAAATGAACACTTGCGTTTTCTTTCAAATGGAAAACAAGTTTATGTTCTGCTTGATAAATAATTGGTATATAACATGTCTCCTAAAGTTTAATTTTCTTATTTTTATTCAGTAATAAGTGAGATTTCCACTGTCAGTATCTTCTTTTGGTTTCTATTCACTATGGTTTGTATTTTTGAACAGCTTGTGGCAACTATACTGTAGGTTAACAGAAATAAAGCTATCTGTATTCTGTGTCAACCATCCGAGTTAGGAACAAGCAGGGAATTACTTGAAGGTATGAAGTAAGAGGCTAGAAACAAGGAAGTGAAAACAAGGGGGTCATTTCTTTCTTTTTTTTTTTTTTAAATTAAGTCTTTTGTACATAGATCATAAGGATCCCGTTTTTGTGAGAACATACTTGTCAGCCCAAAGCAGGAGTAGCAAATCCACACTGCTACTCGCACCTGGCTCTGTGTGAATTTGGCCAAATATTAGACCACGGGAGATGAGCTTGTAATGAACTCACTGGAGAGGGCATGCCTACTTAGATGCAAGCAAATTGAGAAATTTAAAAATCACCGTGAGGCCAAAGCAAATCCTTTTGAAGGCTAAATTCAACAGATTGGGCTGCTGCCTAGTAATCCCTAAAACTTTAGGAATATATAATATATATATGTATATTTTGTGTGTGTGTTTGTGTGTATGTGTGGTGTGGCAGTTTCTGGCTCTGAAGTCCCTGATGGGTGGAGAATGAAAAGTGTCACTGTAACTTGTTGAAATCTTTCACATTGGCAATTCTGCTATGTTTCAAAGAGACTGATGCGTTACAAAGCAGTGCAAAAATTTATGACATATACTTTGTGGTTACTTTAGTGGATTTTGGCTAACTTATAGCTAACTCTTGGTGAGGGAAATATAAGGCATACATGTTAAATTAATGAATTATTTAAAATTCCACCCCATTTATTAAAATGATTTCCATTTCGTTAGAAACGTAAGAAAAAATAGATTTGTAATTGTTTACTTGGAAAAGCTGAAATTGTCTTCTTTGCTGGATTTTGATATTTATCACAGTAACAAATATTTAATATAGCTAATTTGTTTGTTTGAAAAATAATTTGATTTTGTTACATTTCCCACAATTAAACTTATCAAAGCCCATATATTATGAGAATAAAATAAAGCATAATAATGTGTGAAATTTTAACTAAAATATTTCTGTAAAGGAGTGTTTATTTTTATGTTAACTGTTAGAAACATTATTTTGTAATTACATATCATATTGTTTTCAGTTTAAGAACATTCTACATTCTGTTCGTAATATACATTATTTATTTAAAATATTCTGGCTGTTCTTCTTCATGGAACCATTAATTTGAAGCCATTGATCCAGGAATTCATTTGTTCTCAAGAACTAAGACTGAAGATAAACCTCTATACTTACGATGAGAAAGAAGATAGCCACGGAATTAACATTTAATTCCCTAAACAATTATTGTATCCCTTAACAATTAGTTCAAATGCTTTTCTGGTATCTCTAAATGAATGATTTTAAAATATGACTAATAAATAAATGGGAAGGAAGACTACATTACTTAGGAATTTTATTAGGCTGTCAATTTAAATACTCATTCCTCAGGCAACGTGTAACTTCGCATTTAAATAAATGTATATTAAACACTTTAAATTGATAGCATCAACTCTTCCCTAGGGAATGAATCATTTAGACTTTTTTAGTACACTTCCATAAAGTATGACATTACAGTACATTAATCTAATACATGAATATTTTTGATTATAAATTCTTCAATGAGAGGTAAAAGTGTATCTGTTGTGTTTAAGAAAGATGTTTGAAACACCACAAAAAGTAGTAAAATTATTATTTTTTCTATTACATCCAGAGTAATGTAATTATATTCCAATATCAACCTTACCAATTATTTTAAGCTAATTATTGAAATATCAAACCCCCCATATTTCCTCCGTTATGTTGTCTTTAAAAGGTAGGCCATCAGTTAAATTTAATCATTCATTCACTTAAGAATTCACAATCAAATGGCACGCGTGTGATTTTGTTCTCCACCTTTCGTGTTAGGATATAAACTAGTTTACATTGTTGTTACAACAGATCATTTCTGGACACATTAGAAAATCAAATTAGAGGAGGTTGAAATAAGATACTCAATCTGCCACCCCTTCTTCTTTTCAAGAGCCTATATTTTAAAATTTCAAGTTCTACTGAAGTAAATTGTCATTTGCAAAGCTTGTCTGACCCTATTTTAAATTGATCGGAATAGTGCAGTATCAAGTCATTCCTGGGATTCAGGAATACTTTTAACAACTTTAATGATAGTGATCTTTTTACTGTAAGACAGATAGTACTTACATATTGCTAACCGATTAAGAACAAATGGGGATGGGGCATTTAAAGATGAACTAAGTCTATAACTAAAAGCAAATAACATAGTTGTATTACTGCATTTGAAGATTGATGAAAAGGGCGTTGTTTGTTTAAAATCTTAGTGTATCATTTTCCGTGTATCCTTTTAAAACTTTGCCTGGAATGAATACCTAACATGGATTTAAAGATTCTGTGCCTACTAACTTACTAGGTTATTTGTAATCAATAGCATTCTAATATTATGTTCAATAAAAAGATCAATAGGAGAACATAGCCCTTAAAATATCATTATACATAAAATCATATATAAATATTAAAGAATATTTTCCACCAACTTTTATAGATCCTTTTGCAGTCATAAATGTGTAACGACCACCAAATCGTCTAAATATTTGAGTCTGACACCTAGTCAATTCTTCATTTATTAAATAAATGTACCCTAGTTGATTTTTTAAAATCATACACGTGAATTCAAATTAGTTTGTAAAATGTTAGGCAAATTAAATTTGGATTCCCCCTACTTTGAATATCTCCTTCCCTAGATTCTTCCCACCTGCTGTCATGCGTTAATTTTTTTTTAAAGCTTCATCTATTTGCGGGGGGGAAAAAAAGAAAGAAATTGGTATTGTCTTGTGTTGTTTCACCCTTAAAGCGAAACCATTTGCAAGAAAATTATAGGTCCCCAGTGTTAAGCTTCTTTGCATATTAATTTTGTTAGCCTTACCTCCTGTGGTCTTTAGTTCTGGAAGGCCTATTAGATAAAACACAAGATAAATTTTTCCCTTGTATCTTTGAGCTCGTAGAAAATAGATCCATTTTCTCTTGAAACTGAAATTTGCAGTACTAGTCACGCGTATTTTCTCCTATTTTACAAATAGAGATTTATTTAATTAAGCATGTTAAGTACTGTAATAGTCAATATTGGTTATATTGCTGTAACCCCAGTTCCTGAGAATATATAATATATTAATGTTAGGTAAATACAGATATTGCACAGCAAACCAAACTAGTTAATGTAATAATATAAATTTGAACTTTGAGTAAAACTCTGAAACAGTAAGAATTACTTTTTACTTTAAATATAGTTCAAATAAGTTTAGAAAAGCAAATCATTCATGAGTATTGGAAAATATAATGATATAAAAATAATCTATTGTATTTTTTTTTTTTTTATTGTTGCGGATTCATTGAGGGTACAAAGAACCAGGTTACATTGATTACATTTGTTAAGTCCCTCCTATAATTATGTCCCTTCCCCAAAAGGCGTGTCACATACCATGATAAACAACCTATTTTAAACACAAATCACCCACTGCTTAGTGACACAATATGTGGAGAGTACTTGGAACAGAGGACACCCGTTTATCACTTTGAAAACCACAGATCTTACTCCTTCGTTTTCTGTTTTGGCCACATTTTATCCAAAACCCCAATTGGCTTACACTTTTTAGGTGGATCCTATTGGAATGCAAATAAATGGAAAATTTCTACATGTAGTTTAAAAGTGTGAAAACCGACTTAATGCGACAGCTGATGATAAAGGTGGAGTAGGAGAGGGGGAAATAGTAATTCGAGTTGTTATTGGTTCTTTTTAGAAGTTTGACTAGTTAAGAGTAGAGAATGGAGGGTGAGTTTTGGAAACTTTGCCCTTTTAGAAACTGACAGTGTGTTTTTAGTCAGAACACTAAACCCGGGCCCTTTGTATTACCCATTGTTAAGGCTCAGGAGTTTGCTCTAGAATTTTATGACATTTCAGGGTAGTTCCTTTTTTGGGATTGTTTTTGCAGTCATCAGAAGGAAGCAATAGAAATGTCCTTGCAGGTAAAGAAGTAACATTTTGGGTATGTCACTTAAAACAAATCAATGATTCGTTCTAATGACAAAGTTTTAAGCAGATTCTCTAGGTTCTTACATTTGTATTTTAAAAAACATGAGCTTACAGACAATTGAGGGTATAAGGGTAAGTAAAAGCAAAGTGCTTTTCTATTTAAAATAATATGTGTAATATTGACTGTTTTAAAATCTGTGTATTTACTATTAATAAAACTCTGCTCTAACTCTTGGAATTTCCCAAGAGTTAACACTCGACATAGTCTAAGTAGATCAACGTCCAGAGAAAACTAGAAATGGTTACTGATATATTATTTTTATCTGAACGTAAGGTAGATGAATTGGATAAATTTTTGGCTGAATTTTTATTTATTTATTATTAATTAATTTATTTATTTATTTTGAGACCGCGTCTCACTCACTATGTCACCCTGGATAGGAGTGCCGGGGCATCAGGGCATCACAGCTCACAGCAACCTCTAACTTTTGGGCTTAAGAGATTCTCTTGCCTCAGCCTCCCAAGTAGCTGGGACTACAGGCGCCCGCCACAATGCCCGGTTATTTTTTGGTTGTAGTTGTCGTTGTTTGGCAGACCTGGGCTGGATTTGAACCCACCAGCTCTGGTGTATGTGGCTGATGCCCTAGCCGCTAAGTTATAGGCACTGAGACTGGATGAATTTTTAAACATAATATTATATTGAAATACAAATTTAAAAATTGATTTCTAGAAAATATAAAATTATATGTCAAAGTCCAGCACAGTATTTCATGGAAATCTTACATCTATTTCTACAATGCATGTTTTTTAACAAAACATAAGAGGTGGAGAATCTGTGGCCTTGAGGCCATCTGGGGCCCTCCAGATCCCCAAGCGCAGCCCCTTGACTCAACCCAAACTTCACATCTTTATTAAAAGGGATTTGTTCTATAAAATTTGGATTCAGGCAGAACGCTGCACTCAAGGACCCAAAAGGCACTGTGTGGCCCCAAGGCCGCAGGTTTCCTAAGACTCAATTATGTTTTGTTCTCTTGCTGTCAAAATATGCTTTGTTTTCTATTACACAGCTCATAGATGTTACAATTATAATAGCAGTTTAATAACATGTTCTTCTATGCTCTCTAATTTTATTGCTTTGTTTACACAACTATTGAAGAAAACATTATGCAGAAAAATTATTTTAACTTTCATGTATCTGATCAAAGTATAGAAATCTGAAAGCAGGGTCAAAATAGTAGGCATAGTGTTAAGAATGTCACCTGGGTTTATTTAGCTTCTCTGCTCTTCTCTGAGAATAACAGTGACATTGGAAGAGCAGGTTAGAGGGTGACCTATTGTGAAATAATCTTCCAAGAGAGGTGCTGGCTATAGACCTCACCACTGTGCACGTCTACTGTAGTTGTGCTTCAAAGCAGCAAGTAATGTTGCAATTCTAAATTAATTTGTTTCCTTTATTTACTTGCTTTCTCATTGATGCTGACCCGGGAAATCCCATGAAATATTTGGTGTGACCCTTTAGATTTTATTGATACAGAATGGCTAGGCTGTATTTTTAATACATAGAAGGATAAACTTGGCAAATGCGTACATTTTTTATTTTTAATTTAAATATTCGTTTTCGTTTAAACCGTCACATTTTCATTTAGTTATTTACTACACGCAAACATGTTCTTTTTAAGTCTTAAGTTTTTTATTCCAAGAAAACGAAAATTCTGCATCCACCAAGTTCCTTCAAATTTTAGCTCAAATTACTTGAGCTAAATTACTTTGCTCAAATTACCTGAGCTCAAATTACTTTGTTCTTTGTCTAAGCTACTCTTCATGTGTCATGTTCGTTCCAAACTTTCATTATTATGTTCAATGTGCTTGAAAATTTTACATATTTCTCTCTATAAGACTTGTGCTCTCAACACTCACATTGAGCCATTCTTCACCAGCCACCAACCAGCATTTCTTTCTCTTTTGTGTGCACAGGTATATATTTGTATGCTGCTTCATAGTATTGGTTACTCTTTTCATTTGTTCATATCCTATCTTCTCAAATTAAATGGTTTCTTTTTTAAATTAAAAATCCTTTGAGACAGAGTCTCACTCTGTTGCCCATGCTGGAATGCCCAAGCATCAGCCCAGTTCACAGGAACCTCCAACTCCTGGGCTCGAGCAAGCCTACTGCCCCAGCCTCCTGAGTCGCTGGACCCCACGTCCCTGCCACCATGCCTGCCTAGCTTTTCTATTTTTGGTAGAGATGGGCTCTCACTTTTGCTCACCTGGTCTGGAACTCATGGTCTCATAGTGCGAGGATTAAATGATGTTTCCTGATGATAAGCTTCTGAACGTAGGATCTTTAGTCACAGAACTTGAAATCATAAGAAACCCCCATATCACCTATTTTTCTTGTGCAGTGCGCCTTTCACGGTCACAGTCTAGGATATTATGGTAGCAATAAAACGGGGAAGAGGTTTTGAATGTGGGTCATTAATTCCTCAAAGTTTAAATGTTAAACAGTCAATGTCAAAGCAGGTGGATTCCCTTAGATGTGTGTGTTGCAACTCCTGAAGCGATATGAAGCATTCTTACCGTGAGCGCCAGACACTTGAATTCATTTTTCATTTTTTTATTGTTGTTACACTGTTTCGCAGAAGTCTGGGCATAAGAAAGTATGTTAAAAATCCACTAACACCAATGTGGTTATATTTTATGATATTCTTATTTTGAGGGGTAGGGACAGAATCTCACTTTGTCGCCCTCAGTAGAGTGCTGGAGCTTCATAGCTCACAGCAATTTCAAGCTCTTGGTCTCAAGCAATTCTCTTGCTTCAGCTTCCAGAGTAGCTGGGCCTACAGAGGCGTCTGCCACAACACCGGCTATTTTTAGAGATAAGGTCTCTTGCTCAGGCTGGTCTAAAACGCCTTAACTCAAGCAATCCACCCACCTCAGCTTCCCAGAGTGCTAGGATTACAGGTGTGAGCCACTGCGCCTGCCCTACTTTATGGTTTTCTATTACCTAGTATTATACTTGTGTAAGCAAAGTAATTAGTCTTAGGTTATTTATTGCAACTATCGTGCACCTATCCTTGATTTAACTTCACATATCCTACTTATATCATTGAGATTTGTTTAGAAAGCATAAGGTAGGACTTGGGATATTGGCGTTATTTTAAACATGAATTACTTGCTAAATCTATAAATCTGGGCACAGAAAATTATAAGATAATGCTGATATTTCTACTCTCAAATTAATATACTGAAAATCATGTTTTACTAAATATATTTGCATTAGAATTCTTTCTCTCACCATACGAATGAATAAATACAAACAACTTTTTAGACAATAATATATTAAAAGGCTATTTTTTTATTCCGTACTGTGTGGGCACTATAATTTTAAGAGAGAGTGGTCCCATGGTGAAACGGTTAGCACTCTGGACTCTGAATCCAGTAATTTTTAAGAGAGAAAACCCCTTAAAACAAGAATATGTTAGATTTTTCTTCCTATGTTAAAGTTCAGTTTGATTATTTCTGGAGTTTAAAAGGTACATTTTAAGAATTTCTCTTTTTGTCTTTCATTAATCCATCTCAGATATAATTGATTTCCATAGTTTAAGAGAAAAGCTGGCATGGCTCTTTGCATTCATAAACTCAGAAATACTATTCTTTTCCTAACACAATAACGGAATGCAAGGAAAATAGATGCTGAAGTTAGAAAATTTTAAAAAATGCAAGAAGTGAGATAGATTTAAAACAGAAAAGAAACAATGCAAGCTAAATGTAGTTCAAGAAGCAGCCAGGCAAGAGTGTCCACGTGAGGTTACTCTTTCCTTCTAAGCTACTTCGTCTAAAACTTCCAGGAGTGACCCATGTTGCTCTTAATCATTACTGGATTGATTTATTCTTGGGTTTCTAAATGACATGATGTGTTTTTAAGTTGTTTTCTATGTTTAACTCTTAAACACAGACCCATATTTATTGAACAATGAATATTCCCAGTGATGATTTTAAGTTCCTCTGTGATACTTTATTTTAAATTTACTTAACAAACATAGTTAAACTACATACTGAAAAGGGCATCCGATGTTAATTTTGTGAGATTTGAAATGGCTAACAGAGTTTTACCACCACATCAATTTGTGGCTGTATTTACACAGAGAGATTGTAAATATGTGAGAGAAAAAAATTCCATTTGTGGGCCTGAACAGACAGAAGCGTCTTCCCCATGTCATGAAAATTCCTGCACATCTAATTTGTAAGGTTCTGTTGTTGAAGAGGCTGATGAGGCAGCATCGTGCTAATAGTTCTGGATTAGGGAGAAGGGGCTGTTTCCCTTCTAGGTGCACAGATTGGAAGGGCAAGATAGTATAAAATCACCATCTTCCTCTAGTTTTTCCCGTATTTCCCCAGGGAAGTTGTTTTATAGAATAATGTAGAATGGTACATACTTCTTCCCAGCAATCATATAAATAGTTCAAATATCAGAAAATATGTTTTCCCAAATTTTGTTTTAATAAGACATTTATTGGGCAGAAGACCCTTTGTAGCCCATGTTAAGTACATGAATTGATGTTTGACGTGACTTCCCACCGCCGTTTCTTACCTCCTATAATGTGAGATAACCAGGAGTGGTATCAAGCCAGTGGCTGGCTGTTTGGATGGTTCGGAACGCACATGCTGTAAGGTTAAGGTTGTCGGGATCTACTAGGGAGCCTCAAAGAATGGCAGTTGAAGAAGAAAAGAGAAAAACTGAGGTAAAAAGAGAGAGACAGTGGAAAAGATATTTTAGAAAGAAACAAATAGTTGGCTATACTAAATCTCAGAAAGTCCAAATAAGTAAGGGTTGAAATGATTCTGTCCCTCATGGTACTTAGTACAGAGTACTGTTCTAGTTATTCACTGTAACCAAATCTGGCTTACAGCACTGATGTGTTGTTATTGCTCATGGATTAGCAAGGCTGTCAGAATACTGGTGACGCTGGAATCGTCTGAGGGCTTGACCAGGGAGGACCTCACAGATAGTTTCTGCCTTCGGCCGTGTGGTACTTTAGTTTTCCTCTATGTAGTCTCTTTTTCAGAAGAGTAGCCTGGACTTCTTACCTAGAAAGAAAGCAGAAACTACCAGGCTAGATAAGGACATACAAAGATGCGAAACAGCATAACTTCTGCTGTCATCGGGCCTACCTGAATTCAAAGGGGTAAAAACATACACTTCTCTAGATGGGGAAGTAACAAGGTCTCATTACAGAGGAATGACGGGATTGGGAATATTGACGCCGACAGATCTAGAAAGCACATTCTACTGTAAGTTAATGATCGCAGTTATTATTTGTTGCATGTCACATACAGTGAAATGTAGTAGGAGCTTTATGTTCACTGTTATCCTCTTATTACTAGGTAAGAAAACCAACTCAGTGTGTTTAAAGGAAATTTCCAAGGTGTTGTAGCTAAAAAGGTAGTAAATACCCACCTGTAGTTATTTTTTACATTAAATGTAGACTGTAGGGCTTATGATATTTTTCCATATTTATTTATTTATTTAATTAATAATTTTTTTGAGGCAGTGTCACTTTGTCTCCCTCGATAGAGTGCCCTGGCATCATAGCTCACAGCAATCTTAAACTCTTGGGCTCAAGTGATCCTCTTGTCTTAGCTTCCCGAGTAGCTGGGAGGGACTACAGGGACCTGCCACAATGCCTGGCTATTTTTAAAGATGGGGTTTTGCACTGGCTCAGACTGGTCTTGAACCTGTGAGTTCAGGCAATCCACCCACCTCCACCTCCCAGAGTTGCTAGGATTACAGGTGTGAGCCAGGGTGCCCAGCCAACATTTCTTTTTAAAATAATATTTAATAAGAACTACTTGTCCTGGCTCAGTGTCAGTAGCACATTGGTTATGGTGCAAACCACATACACTGAGGGCGGTGGCCCAACCCAGGCCACCTAAACAACAATGACAGCTGCAACAAAAAAAATAGTGGAGCATTGTGGAGGGTGCCTGTAGTCCCAGCTACGTGGGAGGCTGAGGCAAGAAAATCACTTAAACCCAAGAGTTTGAGGTTGCTGTGAACTGTGACACCACAGCACTCTACTGAGGGTGACATAGTGAGACTCTGTCTCAAAAAAAAAAAAAGAAAGAAAGAAATACTTGTCCTGTTGTGTAGGAAACAGGAAGGAAGACCAGACAAAGTAAGAGACTGAGGGCGAAGTAAGAGAGCAAGGAAGGAAGACAAGACAGAAGTAAGAGAGTGAGGGTGAAGTAAGAGAGCAAGAGAAAGAAAAAGGAGGAGGAGGAGGGTGGGGAGGAGAAAAGAAGAAAGAGAATCACAGAGGAAGATGGAACCGGAAGGAAGAAACGAACACAAGGTCTATGAAAACAGCAACTTTCCAGCTGTGTTTACTCCTGCATCCCAAGTGCCAAGGCTACTGTTCAACAAATATGTATTACATGATTAAAAAATATTTTTAACTACTTCTCTTTTTGACAGTTATAATTAACACTACAAACAGTAAGTTTGATATTTGCATATGTGACACTTTTCTTTAAAGTATTGCCTTGTGACAAGTTTGGGGAGCATATTGATAATTAACTTATAGTTCCTAAATGCCACCACTTTCATAATCATCAAAATGCATTAGGTAGTTAGTATTATTAAGACAGAGCTCGTTTTTTATTTTTGAGACAGGGTCTTGCTCTGTTACTTGGGCTGGGGTGCAGTAAAATTACCATAGCTCGCTGCAACCTCAAACTCCTGGGGTCAAGCAATCCTGTTGACTTAGCCTCCTAAGTAGCTAGGATTACCGTGTGTCCTACCACACCATACTTTATTGCTTAGGCTGATTTCAAACTACTGACCTCAAGTGATCCTCTTGCTTCTGCCTCCCAAGGTTCTGGGATTCTATGTGTGAGCCACCATGCTCCTTGAGACACAAAGTATTCACTATTTCAAAGAAAGTAGAAAAATATAAAGACACTAACCACCCCCTTTATGTATATATCAATCTATGATACAGAGCTTAGAATCCAAAAGTTAAATGTGTGTGTGTGTTCGTATATGCATGAAGTTAAATGTATATAAATGTAAACATATATAAAGATAAAAGAAATGTATACCATCAGTTTTTATGTTTAAAAAAGAGTTCAGGAAGAATCTTTTCCTTAGTATGAAAACATGCTATATGTCACTGGCTTTTTGCATAGGAAGACACTTGAATAAGAAAGTTGGTGTCCATCCACAAGAACAACCCCAGTGTCCCATTAGTCTGAGGTTACGGAAGGCAGGCATACAGAGAAGGTACCCACATATGCGAGGAATTGCCAGAAAAATATAAAGCATTTGCAAACAGAACTTCCCTTTCTGGCTTCAGTGCTGGTAGGTAGAATCTTTAGAATATTGACCTTTTCCTTTTTCACATTTTTCCCTTTTGCTCTTCTGTGTGATCTGTGCCTTCTGAACTTAACAGTAACTGTGCAGACATCCTGCCCAGTACCTAAAGTTCTGGCTGTAGTCAATGAAAGAATTTAGGGACTAGTTGTAAAATCCCTAGTGACCCACAGACTTCCGAAACTTACATTTATTTTAAGAGGGAAAATTGCTTTTAACAGATACAACTCAGCTATAAGGGAGGGCTTTAAATTAAGGCATGCGTAGTATTGCTCCACAATAATACCTGATAGTTTTAGCGCTCATAATTTTTAAAAGATTTCAATTGGTAAGAATGATAAACTTGAATTTTTAAAAATTATAGAGACAAATTGAAACTCATCATTTTGGTTTCAAT
The DNA here is from genome assembly GCA_963574355.1 of Loris lydekkerianus. Classification (NCBI taxonomy): domain Eukaryota; kingdom Metazoa; phylum Chordata; class Mammalia; order Primates; family Lorisidae; genus Loris; species Loris lydekkerianus. The sequence continues at coordinate 31,232 of CAUYPK010016220.1, read as the reverse complement.
AAAGCCATTGGACTATTTGTACATGGTCAAAAGAATTTGGCTTACTTCTGTTTCAATGTAAACTGACATAATAACATTTTCAACAGCCGCGTTACCAAAACTTGAATCATTTGAATGTTCTTTTTATTTATTTTTATTTTTTGAAAGAAAGAAAAGATAGGAGAGAGAGCACTCACTGAATGTTCTTTTTATTAGAAGTTAAAAGGATAGTGTCTGGAATATGAAAAGAAATTGATTAAAAATTATTTCAAATGATAAATACTAGAAATTACTAGAGGAAAACCAGAAAATAAAAGTATTAAAGTCAAAATGATATATAACATCTAGTTTTTGTCTTACAGTTAACTGGTGGACATATTGAAATCCAGCAATGTAAATTAATTTCCCTGTCTGCTAGTGAAGAATAAGTCATTTTATTTATTCAATGAATAGCTGTTGAGCACTGCCATGTGCCAAGCACTATACTTGGTTCTGGAGATTGAAGTGGGAAAAAAAAATTTTCTGTCTTTTTGAGACTTCCATTGCTTTTTTTACTTTGTGACAATTAAACAATCAGAACAGAGTGGTATTTAAATTGTAATTTTAGAGCTAAAAATCTTCAAAATATTTTAATGATAACCATCATTGCCTACAAAAATGCTGTAGAAATTCTTTATGTAGAGATTTATATTTGCGTGATGCAGACAATTCAGCTGCCTTTAAATTTAAAGACAACATTGAACACAAGATCCCATCATCTGGATAAGAAACTAAAAAAGAAAAAGGAAAAACCCATGACGTGAATTTTACTTGACAAGGGCTAAGAACAATATTGAATCTGTAGAGGTTCAATCTGAATCTGACAGCCCACCCTTCTCTGACTTTGATTTCGGCGTCCCCATGTGGATTCACGCCACGTACTGTATGGGTCAGCGGGATGAAACCACATGTTGTTTGAAGTAGTTAACAGTATCATCCTCCAGCTGGAGGATGCTCAAGGTTGATGAGAATTCCATTCTTGAATGTTTCGTCCACCATTGGGAGTTTCTTCTAAAATGCCTAGATTTAATCAGGTGTCATTTTTATCAATGTGAGGTAAAACTTTGCTTATTATATTGACGTTCTCCACTTTCTCAAAATGTATGTCAGAATGAATAAATACAATGCTCACAAAGCTCCCACATTTAATGTAAGAATGGATGTGGACTTGCCATACACACATACGTAGATAACACGGTATGTGTACGAAAGTTATGCAAGTATGATTTTGGAGTGGTTCTCCATAAAATATAGTTATTGGATTATATTGTGGCATTATTAACTCAAGTGACTCATGAAGCACATTTGAAATATTCTATTCTTATTCTGAGGAACTTTTCCTATGCCCCAAGTTGGTTTCTCCTTTTGGTGAATGGTCTATTTCAGATGAGAGCTGAGACAGATGAAGCAAATTCTCTAAGGTCCCAGAGCTAGGAAGGGGACTGGTCAGGAATTAATATGTGATGTTCTGACTAGTTTGTCCCTGGGTTTCTTTTACTCTTTGATTATTCTCTGATTTATGGCTTCTCTGATTGTCCAGACCCAGTTTGGGTTTCAAATGTGTTTTTCTATTTTCTGTGTATCAGCACTAAGATAATAGTACAAAGAGAAAATGTTTAGAGTGGAGCTTCTCTCCTGTATTGGGGTGTATACACACAAACACACACACACATACACACCCTACAGCGGTTTTCCAGAGGCAGCAATGGGTCTTCCAGTGGAAAAGTGATTCAAAGGAGTTAGGTTTAAAACAAAAATTAAAACCTGTTTAAAATGCTGCTTGGGAGGCTGAGGCAGGAGAATCACCAAGCCCAAGAGCTGGAGGTTGCTATGAGCTGTGATGCCATGGCACTCTACCAAGGGTGACATAAACTCTGTCTCTAAAAAAAAAAACAATACTGTTTACAGTGGCTCCTGCCTGTAATCCTAGCACTCTGGGAGGTCAAGGCAGGCAGATTGCTTGAGCTCAGAAGTTCTAGGCCAGCTTGAGCAAGAGTGAGACCCTGTCTCTACTAAAATTAGAAAAACTAGGTGAGAATTGTGTCAAGTGCCTGTAGCCCCAGCTACTCCGCAGGCTGAGGCAAGAGGATCACTTGAGCCCAAGAGTTTGAGATTGTTGTGAGCTGTGAAGTCATGGGTGTCCCAGGGTAACAAAGTGAGACTCTGTCTTAAAAACAAATGGACAACAAATCTGAAAATTAATAATACTTAAATGAAATTTGATTTGAATAAAGCTCTACAAAGAAGGCCAAGCAACCATGACTTTTTAATTTATTTTTTTTATTGATACATAATATTTGAACATAGTTATGGCGAACTTGTGTACTTTTGTTACAGGCATAGAATGTGCTTTTAAAAAGTTTTTACATTTAATTATTATGAGTACATACAAATTACATATTTATATTGTACATATAATTTTTTGATAAAGATATATAATGTGTATTAATTAAATCAAGATAATTGGAGTATCTACCACCTCAATAATTTATCATTTCTTTGTGTTAGGAACATCCCAATTATACTCTTTTAGTTATTTCAAAGTGTACCGTAACTTATTGTTGACTATAGAATGTGCTTTGTTTAAGTCAGGGTATTTAGGAGATCTATCACTTTGTGGATATCCTTAGGTATTGGAAACATTTCAAGACTTCTCTTCCAGCTTGTCATGCTGTTGTTTTGAGATAGTCTCACTCTGTAGCCCTGAATTGAGTGCTGTAGTGCCATAGCTCACAGACACCTCAAACTCCTGGCCTCAAGCAGTCCTCTTGCCTCCGCCTCCTACACCACAACTCCCAGCTATTATTTTTAGAGACAAGGTCTCGTTCTTGTTCGGGCTGATCTGGAACTGATGAGCTCAAGCGATCTACTTGCCTCGACCTCCTCCCAGAGTGTTAGGATTTTAAGCGGGAGGCACCCTGCCCAGCTTCCTCTGGCTATCTTGAAATGCACAATATATATTTTGTTAACTTCTCTGCTATTGAACATTAGAATTTATTCTTGGCTGGGTGTGGTGGCTCATGCTTCTTATCCCAACACTTTGAGAAGCTGAGGTGAGAGGATCATTTGACGTCAGGATTTTTAGACCAGCCTGAGCAACAAAGAGACATCCCATTTCTGCAAAAAAAAAATAGAAAAGTTAGCTTGGTATGGTGGTGCATGTCTTGTAGTCCCAACTATTCAGGAGGCCGAGCCAGGAGGATCTCTTGAGTCCAGGAGTTTGAGGTTGCAATACCTATGATGATGCTACGCATTCTAGCCTGGTCAACAGAACAAGAATCTATCTCAGGAGAAAGATATAGGAACTTATTCCTTCCAACTAACTGTATAATCAATCCCAGCCTTCCACAATTATCATTCAAGTCCATTTCCATGAGATTCTTCTTCTTCTTTTTTTTTTTCCTCTACCCCATGTGAATGAGAACATGAGATATCCAATCACCATAATTTTACCCAATATTGCCATTTTGGGGTGAACATTAAGAAATATGAAAGAATACCCAGGCATTGTGGCGGGTGCCTATAGTACCAGCTACTTGGGAGGCTGAAGCAAGAGGATCACTTGAATCCAAGAATCTGAGGTTGCTGTGAGCTAAGATGCCACAGCACTCCACCAAGGGTGACCAAGTGAGGAAAAAAAAAAAAGAAATATGAGATATAAAGCTGAAAATGTAAAAGAAACTCATGGTTAAATGTGTATTACTATGGTTGTAGGTGACATAAGTAAATTCATCACTACATTTACATTTATGTTTATGTGAATAGTCATTATGTGACGTATTTAGGAAATTATTACTAACAGACAGGGCAATTGCCCTGAATATGTAACTTTGTATTCTGTTTTTTCTATGATATTTTATCATGAGCTTTTCATGTTTTTCCTTCATTGGACACGTATTCTTCCATTTGGATATGCATAATATGTGCTGTTTCACAGTCATTTGCCATGTTTTATTGGCAATCCTCCTACTATTTTTTTCAGTTATGTATAACATATTAATTAACATATTTGTGTATGATTTTCTTTCTATATTTGTCATAATATAGTTATAGTAGATTTCAAGCAGAGTTTCAGAGTCAAAGAACATGAATATGTTCAAGAGTCTTGTTATATGCTGGTGATTTTTTTCCCAGAAATGTTTAAAAATATTTTTATTTCCACCAGCAATATAAGAGAGTTTGAGTCAATGTTACCTTCTGAAACATATTCATGTTGCTATTGTTCATTTATTCCAAGGAATGAATGTTTCATCGTATGAATAAACCACAATTTATTGATTCATTATTATAAACACATAAGCATGCTGATTAGGTAAAGTTCAAGTTGTATTGAGCCTTTCACCCAAGGGGCATGCTGAACGCTCTCTGTTTGCACATTGTACTTTTCCTACTTTTAGTAGAGACAGGGTCTCACTCTTGCTCAGGCTGGTCTTGAAGATTCATTCATATATTATGGACACATAAGTATGCTGATTACAATAGATAGTTAAAGTAAACACTTGTATACTTGTGTGCACACATGATAATTTCTTTAGAACGCGTACTTAGTAGAATTTCTGATTCATGGACACATATATCATCACTTTTTGTAGGTATTGGCAAATTATACCTTTGTCACATATAAGATGTTAATTAAAATATGAATGAACCTGCTTATGGGAACTTTTTTTTACCTAATTGACCCACTTTTCTATGCCTGTGTCAATATGACCTGTTTTGGAAAAAGGCTTGACATGTAGTTGAAAATTCCTAAAATTTTGTGCTGTTTCAAAGTCATCTAGCTATTCTTAGCATTTTGTTATTGTCACATCAACTTTAGGTAAGCTTATCACGTCCCTTACTGGTATTATGACTGAAGTTGCATAAAAATTTTATTTTGCTGGCAATAAATTTATTTACTGCAATAAGTCGTCCCATCCATGAACACAGCATTTCTCCTTGATTTATTTTCTCACTTTTTTTGCATGGTACTGCAATTATTTCCATGAAAGTTTTATATAATTTTGTTAGATTTATTTTTTGGTACCTTAATGTTCTTTTTGATATAACAATGACATCTTTTATTTATATATTACATATTATAGTTGGTTACTACTGGTACATAGGCACACACTTGACTGTTGTGGGTTGATGTTTTATTCAGCAATCTTATTGATTCTTGTGTTTTAAAAGCTCACTCCCCACCTGTAGGTTCTCTTGGATTTTCTATGTGGACAGTAATTTCATCCATAAATAAATTTTTGATATACCTCCTCGTTCTTATATTTTATTTCTTTTTCTTCTTGCTTTGGCTGAGATCTGTAGTATGTTGTAAAAATAAGTGGTCATAGACGACTTCATTGTCTTTACCTTAATTTAATGACATTGGCTCTAAACGTTTATCATCATAATATTTACCATAAGGTTTTTGTTCATAATGCCTGAATGGGTTGAGTATCATAATATTACATTTTGTTAATTTGTGTTGTTATTGTTTTATTTCAATGGCAGTGAATATATGACTTTGAATCTCATTTTGGCAACATGTTGTATTACATTAATTGTTTTTCTGACTCAGAATTATCTTCTATTCTTGATATAAATTTTATCATCATCATAATTATGGTTTGATTTACTAATAATTTAATTTTTAAATTATTTGAAAACCAGCAAGGTTTTCAATCCTTTTTAAATAGTATTTTTGCCCTATAAGGTATCAAGATTATATTACGTTCATAAAATTAATTAATTTCCAATCTTTAAAAAATAATTTGGAATAATTGTTATAAGCTATAAATTATCTCTCCCCCTCCCCACACCCCCTTTGGAGACAGAGTCTCACTCTGTTGCCCCAGGCTAGAATGCTGTGGCATGGGCCTAGCTCACAGCAACCTCAAGCTCCTGGGCAAGTGATCTTCCTGCCTCACCCTCCCAGGGTAGCTGTGTCTACAGATGTGCATTACGCCCAGCTGTTTTTCTTTCTTTGTTTGGTAGAGATGGAGTCTTGCTGCTGTTGGGCTTGTCTCTAACTTCTGAGCTCGAGCAATCCTCCCACCTCCACCTCTCAAGAATGTCAGGATTATAGGCATGAGCTGCTGCACCTGGCCAATTATCTCTTTCTATGCTTTGCATGAAACTATAGCTCTAGTATCTTTTCAATTGTAACATTGAAAAATAATTGAATCAATATTTAACAGTTTATTAGCATCAAATTTAGTACTTTGAAATTTTTTATAAAAAATTATCATTATTATCTAAGTGGATAGGTAGAGGTAAAGTGCTTGTATTTAATAAATTTTGATTTATTTGGGGTAGTATTTCACATTTTGTATTTTAGAAAATCCAGAAATACCACTTCTTACTTCAATGGCAAGAGTTTGTTCTTAAACCATGTACTTTGGAACACTGAACAGGCTGAAATATTTGTGTGTTTAATTCTGAAAAGAAGAATGGGACTAGCAGGATTCTTTGTACCTGTAAGCCTTGAAAAGCTACCTAACTGCACAATTATAAACATGAATGGGCTTCATGTAATGTGAATAAATAGGGAACTATCCCATGGCTTTTCATATTTTTAAGCCTTTTTTTTTTTTCTTTTGAGCAGAGTCTCATTTTGTTGTCTGTGGTAGAGTGCTATGGCATTATAGCTCATAGTAACATCAAATTCTTGGACTCAAGTGATCCTCTTGCCTTAGCCGCCCAAGTAGCTGGGATTATAGGCGCCTGCTACAACCCTCAGCTGTTTTTAGAGATGGGGTCTCGCTGCAGCTCAGGCTGGTGTTGAACTCCTAAATTCAGGCAATCCATCTGCATTGGCCTCCCAGAGTGCTAGGATTACAAGCATGAGCCACCGCACCTGCATTTTTAAGTCTTAAAAAATATGTATATAATGACACAATTTCTGATACAACAGCAATGAATTTTGTAGATAGGATGTGTGATTGTCACTTTGAATTTTATTATTAACTTAGAATGCTATTTCTCATGAAGAAATTGTACCTTGAAGATTGCAACTTTCCCATATTAAATGAATATGTAGTTGGAACTCAGATGTATCTACTTTAACAAATAACCACTTATCAGTGAAAAGTAGATGCAATTAGGTAATTGAATGTTCTAAAATCATGGTTTACAACTTCATTTTGCATGATGACAAGCTTAGAAAAATTAAGAATATTTTTAAGTGGCACATTAGTAAATTAATAGGAATAACTTTATTTTTTCAAGTAAGAATCATTTATATTTCTCCTTTGATGATGTTTTGTGGAATAAAATGAGAAAAAGAGAAACAAATTTATTTATTTATTTACTCATTTATTTTACCACTGACATATTATATCTTGGGAAATAGCACACCTAGGAGCAACTTTAAATATTTTTCTCCCTTAGATTTTTTTTTTTTTTTTTTTTGGGGGGGTGTTTCTTTGTACATATGCCTTATCTCATTCTAACTTTCTAACAAGGACTTCTCAGACTAAGGCTGGAAGGCATGAAATACCTTGAGGTCTCCAAGGAGCCTGCCTGTTGATCTTGGCCTTGCCTTTTGAAATGCAATATCAGTGGAGCACTGTGAGTCCTAAAATGGACCCAAAGGTTGCAGCACCCCAGGGCTTTCTTCTCTAGTTAAGAGGGTCAGGTAGAAAAGGCCATTCCAACTCTTGAGTATCAACAGCACTGGGAGCCCGCAGAGTGCTGCTCCTCCTCAGGGAGCATTTAATGGCTTTAGTTCCTGAAGGACCCAGTTTGCTTTCTATCTTGTCCTTGGGCCAAACAATATTACAGGCAAAAGAGACTGAAAATGCACACATATAAATTTTATTGTGATGGTCTTAAAATAGTGAGGTTAGAGTCCAAATCATACCACATACAAAAATACATTATCTATGAACAGCAGTGATTTCCCAGCTGCGGGATTCTAGGCTTGGAATATTTCTTCAGTGTTATCTCTGTATAGCCTAAGTTGTATGCACATAGTAAGTACAGCTTTTGCTGTTAAGGAACACTTATTTTTTTAATTTCAGATTTAAGGTATGAGGGTACAGACAATTTTGTCACATGGATTGCATTTGTTAGGTAAAGTCCCAGTTGTAGTTGTGTCCCTCACCCAGAAGGTGTGCCACATATTCCTACATTGCACCAGTTAGCTGAGAGCACAGGAAACATTGTGATTTAAAAAATAAAAAGTAACAATGAAAAAAGGACTGAACAAAGTCAACAGCATTGAAAGAAACATTGTTTGGAATCTCCTGAGTCTGTGATTGACACACAGTTACCTGAATTAAGTCAATAGTTTGGTGCTGATGCAAATTTTACTCTAGTCCTCTCTCCCCAAAGCAAAGCTAATTAGAATGTATGAATGCATAGAGTTTACATTAAATATATATCAGAGTTTACATATTTTGTATATATATATGCATATAGACATAAACTTACTGAAACACATAGAAGTTTTCAAGAATTTTCAGTTTGTCAGTTTGTTCGTATTAACTGATTTATGAAGTAGGTATGTGTGTGCAATGTGCATGTGTGTGTGTTTCAAATTTGTTAAACTGAAAATGACAAATTATAATTAATGGCTATTAACAGAATATATCCAAAGCTCCAACATCTCAATAGGAAAACATCAAATAATCCAATTAAAAATAATACAAGTTCTGAATAGACATTTCTCAAAAGAAGACATACAAGTGGCCAATAAGTATGTGAAAAATGAATGCACAACATCATTAACTATCAGAGAAATGTAAATCACACAATGACAATGAGGTATCATCTCACCCCAGTTAAAATAGCTTTTATCAAAAATAAGGGCAATAATGAAGGCTGGCAAGGATGTGGAGAAAGGAGGTCCCTCAAAACCATTGGACAGAAAGTGTACTAAATTAGTGCAACCACGATAGAGGGCAGTATGGAGTTTCCCCAAAATACTAAAATTAGAACTACCATATGACCCAGCAATCCCACTGCTAGGTGTATATTAAAGGAGGGGAATTCAGTATAGTCTGAATTTATTTATTTATTTATTGCAGCACTATGCACAAAAGCCAAGATTTGGAATCAAGCTGTCTATTAACGCATAAATGAATATGAAAATTACGGTACATGTACACGGTGAAATAGCAGATAGCCACAAAATAGAAGGAAATCGTGTCATTTGCAACAACAGGGATGGAACTGGAGAACATTATGTTAAGTGAAATAAGCCAAGCACAGAAACAAAAATCTCCTATGTTCTTGCTTATATGTGGGAGCTGCATGTCAAAACAACTGATCTCCTGGAGATGGAGAATTGAATGAGGGTTACCAGGGGCTGGAAAGAGCAGGGGGCAGTGGGGCAGAAAGTGCAGGATGGTTAATGGTGCAAAAATATACTTAGATAGTCAGATAGAATGAACAGTATTTGATAGTACAACAGAGTGCCTATAATCAACAATAAGTTAAGGCACATTTTAAAATAGCTAAAAGAGTAGAATTGGAATGTTCCAAACAGAAAGAAATGATCAATGCCTAAGATGATAGATGCTTCAATCACTCTGATGTGAATAATTCACATTGTATGTCTGTACCCAACATCAATATACTGCATACATATATATAATTATTATGTACTCGTAATAATTAACATTTAAAAATTAAATATAAATATGTAAAGTCTAGGGACATTTATAAAAACTTAATCTGTACAAAATCCTTTAAGTACGTAAACACATGTGTACCACCTAATATACTGAAGTTAAAAAAGTAAATAAATAAAAGAAAGAGGGAGAAAAATAAAACAAAACAAAACAAAAGAAACATCTTAATTTGGTTTCTATGTAATAGTTTAGTATGTGTTACTTGATTTTTTTTTTCTTTTAGTGCCTTATATTACAATTTAAATATGCTGCCTAGATGTTCTTATGTTTGTACAGAATCACAAGATGTTACGATCACTAGTGCAAATATTACAAAGCATAATAGTTTGTTTTACATAATTATGTAATAAAAATTTCAAGGCAGATGCTTTGAATGAAACAACCACAACACACAAACCTCAGGAATCCTCCTGTGCTATAAACTAACAAGTCTGTACTCGGCTTGTCTAGGCCACATGACTTTATTTTATATCTTTCCAAACCAGAAGGAAAATATCCTTTATATCTTAGAATGGTCAAGACAGAACCAACATTCTTTGTATGGTTTTCAAATCCCTTTTTTTTCTGACTATAGATTCTTTACTTAAAGCAATCTTATGAACTCCAAAGTAAGCAATCTCCATTTTATAATCAGATGCTTGGTTAACATCATCTATGAAAGCAAATATGTTCCCATTATTTTGTTTGCCACATACCAAGTACATTATGGTGTACCAGACTTAGAATTACTAAATGCTAAAAAAAATTTTTTTTATCTTAACAGAATAAGATGCAGATAATTAACAGAACAGATAATTAAAATTATGTAATTTACTTAAGAAACAAACTAAAAGTGGGAGTTACAGGAATTTTGTTCTAAAAGTTCACCTAGATCCCAGGGGCCCCAAACTGAACCTTTTCTGTGTCAGAAATTGTTGCTTACATTCATTTATGGTCTTAAGGACTTTAGTTATTGGGGCAGTTTTGGACAATAGAAAGAAATTTATAGAAAGAAATTTACAACGAGAAAGGCTGCCCAGGAGTCTTGTTGCCAAGCAGATACTTTCCAGTTTACTATCTTGCTTTTTGTTAGTTGAAAAGTAGGTATATATGATGTAGTTGCTGCTTGGATTCTTTCTTTTTCTTCTGCCCTTCCTTTTCTATTTAGGCAACAAAATAAGTCAATTGGGTTTGCAGCTTCTCAGGTTACCCACAGTCATAGAAAAGTAACAGTGAAGAGGGAAAGAAATCCCACTGTTAGAATGTAGCTGCTGGGTAGTGCCTGTGGCTCAAAGGAGTAGGGTGCCGGTCCCATATACCGGAGGTGGTGGGTTCAAACCCGGCCCTGGCCAAAAATTGCAAAAGACAAAAGAGAGAGAAAAACAAACAAACAAAAAACAAAAACAAACAAACAAAAAAAGAACGTAGCTGCTGAACCAGGTCCTGGAGTGAGATGGGAGAACCGGTCAAGTATTGTTTTCCCATCTTCAAAAAACTGGTTTATAAACACATGTATTTATATCTTTTTAAATTTTAAGTTTTACAGATACATAATAATTGCATATATTCATGGAGTACATGTGATGTTTGCACAGACATACAATGTGAATTAATCAAACCAGAGTGATCGGGGGGATCTATCACCTCAGGCACTGATCATTTCTTAGTGTTAGGGACATTCTAATTCTTCTCTGAGCTATTTTAAAGTACACCCTACCTAATTGTGGATTATAATCACTAGGTTTCACTATCAAATATTGTTCATCTAAATATATTTTTGCACCCACTAGCCATCCCCATTTTATCCCCACTGCTCACCCGTCTTCCCAGCCTCTGGTAACCATCCTTCTGCTCTGTCTCCAGGAGATCAATTGTTTTAATATTTAGCTCCTACATGTGGTGAGAACATATGAGATTTTTTGTTTTTGCACTTGGCTTATTTCACTTTTCATAGTATCATCCGGTTCCATCCATGTTATTGCAAAAGACACCATTTCGTTCTTTTTTGCGGCTATGTGCTATTTGTGGTATATATGTACTGTAATGTTCTTATTTATTTGTGTGTTAATATCTTGATTTCAAATCTTGGCTTTTGTGCATAGTGCTGCAATAAACACAGGGCTACAGATACCTTTTGAATATACTGAATTCCCTTTCTTTGGATATGTAGCAGGATTGCTAGGTCATATGGCAGTTCTATTTTTAGTTTTTTGTGGAAACTACACACTGTTCTCCTTAAAGGTTGTACTAATATATTCTGTCCAATAGTGTCTGAGGGATCTCCTTTCTCCACATCCTTGCCAGCCTGCATTATTGCCTGACGTTTAGATAAAAGCGATTTTAACTGGGGTGAGACGGTATCTTCTCATCTGTCTTATTGTCATTTTGATTTACATGTCTCTGATGTAAAATGAGGAAAAAATGTTGAGCATTTTTTCCTATTCTTGTTGGCCACTTGTATGGCTCCTTTTGAGAAATGTCTGTTAAGATCTTTTATCTATTTTAATTGGATTATTTGATATTTTCCTATTGAGATGTTTGAGCTTCGCATATATTCTAGGTTTGAATCCCTTGTCAGATGAGTCGTTTGCCAGTATTTCCCCCCCATTCTGTGGGATTGTTACTTTACTTTGCTGATTGCTTCCATTACAGTGCATAAGATTTTTTTTTTTTCTGTTGATGGGATCTCATTTGTCCAATTTTTCTTTGATTGCCTGTGCTGTGTGGCTATTCCTCAAGAATTCTTTGCCCACTTCAATGTGTTGATGTGTTTCTCGTGTTTTCTGTTGGTAGTTTTATAGTTTCAAGTCTTAGATTTAAGTCTTTAATAATTTTTATTTGATTTTTGTATATGATGGCAGATGAGTGTCTAGTTTTCTTCTTTTGCATATGGATATTATATTGTGCTAGCATGAGTCAGAAGAGATTGCCCTTTCTCCACTGTATATATTTGATTACTTTGTTGAAGATAAGTTCCCTATAGATGTATAGAAAATGTATTTATTCCTGTATGACAAACAAACTTATTCCAAATTTGACAAAAAAATTATTTAAGGGCCAGATGTATTGATCATGCCTGAAATCCTAACACTCTGGGAGGCTGAGGCAGGTGGATTGCCTGAGCTCAGGCATTTAAGACCAGCCTAAGCAAAGCAAGACCTCATCTCTACTAAAAATAGAAAAAAATAGCTGGGCATCATGGTGGGCACCTGTAGTCTCAGCTACCTGGGAGGCTGAGGCAAGAGCATCTTGAGCCCAAGAGTTTGAGGTTGCTATGAGCCATGATGCCACAGCACTTTACCCAGGGTGACAGAGCGAGACTCTGTCTCCAAATTAAGTAAATAAATAAATGTATCTTTCTTACAATAGAAAAATCAAACAAGAATCTAATTAATGACTCTTATAAAAATTGTTTCCATTTAATTCACTGCTAAAAGGCAAAAAATATATATAAATTTGGGAAATACATAACTTAAAAATAAAGGATGAAACCCAGCATAATTTAAATAATTGATGAAACAATAGTAGCTATTATTAAAATAAAATCAGTCTATGTGGTTTTAGAGAATACCCTAACATTACATTTTTATGTAAAACATGTGAAGCTTATTAGCTATTTGACATAATCATCAAAAATAATAAGCAGGCCAGGCACAGTGTCTCATGCCTACAATCCTAGAACTCCGGGAGACCAAGGTGGGAGGATGGCTTGAGCCATGAGTTTGAGACTAGCCTGAGCATAAACGAGACCCAGTCTCTACAAAAAATAGAAACAAACAATTAGCCTAGTGTTGTGGCGGGCCCCTGTGATCCCAGCTACTCCAGAGGCTGGGGCAGAAGAAGGATTACTTTAACCCAGGAGTTTGAGGTTGCCCTAAGCTAGGCTGATGCCCCGGTGCTCTAGCCCTGATCTCTAAAAATAGCCAGGCATTGTGATGGCTTCTGTAGTCCCAGCTACTTGGGAGTCTGAACCAAGAGGAATCGTTTGAGCCCAAGAGTCTGAGGTTGCTATGAGCTAAGACGCCATTGCACTCTACTGAGGGTAACAAAGTAAGACTCTGTCTCAAAAAAACAAAAAAGTCATTTGCTATTTACTGACACTGGAGTTTTTCTGTAAAACTGCAAAAGACCTGTTAGAAGCTACTACTTACCTGCGTCATTTAGGGGTACAGCTGTGTCTGTAGTGATGGCAGAGCCCCCTTCTCGCAGCATTCTCAATAAAGAACACAGATGTTTAAAAAAAAAACATACTGAGTGAAGTGAGATCTCTTAGGTGGGCAATCATGCTTTTGTCATCTTATTATACACTGGAATGTTTTTGTATACTGTCTTTGTTTTTGAAGGACAGAGAAGTTTTCCTTTGAAGGAACTTGATCAGAATATTCACATCACAATCTCCACTTGCGGTCACTAATGTAATAATAGTCTCTGAGGATTCTGGCAGTTCTGGGTCTTTCCTCACTTCTTTTTCTCTCTACAAATGCTTTGCATGTAGTTGCTATAAAAAAGACTTTCCAGTACCAGAGTTTCAAAGAAAGATTCTTTTGTATTACTAATGATGGAAAAATATGTAGCAATCCTTCAGAGAAACAAAACTTTAGAAACAAAAACTACCTTAATGAATGTCCACCTCGGTAACTGGAACTCTAATATATTTTCACACTCAGAACCTTATTATGTGACTGAGTTCCTGATGGTAAGAGAACAGAAAAGGTGACATTTCCCCCCTGACTTTAAAAGAGTAATTCATTGGCTTTCTGAAATGGAGGAGACATGGCATTGCCCCTTTAATATATTTTGTCAGCTCATGCTTTGCTTGAGAAGGTATTGAAACATTTCATACTTTGATGTATCCAAAGATTAGTTTTAAAAAAGTATTTGGGGCAGTGTCTGTGGCTCAAGGAGTAGGGCTCCGGCCCCATATACCGGAGGTGGCAGGTTCAAACCTGGCCTCGGCCAAAAACTGCAACAACAACAACAACAACAAAACAAAACAAAAAAACAAATATTTGGAGCAGCGCCTGTGGCTCAAGGAGTAGGGCATCAACCCCATGTACTGGAGGTGGTGGGTTCAAACCCAGCCCCAGCCCAAAACAGCAAAAAACAAATATTTGGCAACACGTGATACGCTATTCATAGTACAGAATTTCATAAGAATTAACAGATTATAATGGAGATAAAAACCTACATAAAAATTGATTGCGAAGCTCAATTTAGATTGACCAGCAGGGCTAATTACAGAAGTAGGAGCAAATGGAAACAGCTGGGGGAGCTTCTGCTTGGTGACTGAACCAGTCTCTTCTGTCCTTGGAGCCTCAAACACAGTTTCCACACATAGACTGCCCTCTACCCTCCTACAGAACAACTGGAGCCTTCCCTCGGGTGACTAATTACTAATAGGCCACAAACAAGAAGAGTCTGGAGAACTTATTGCTGATGAGACTTTGTCTGGGCTGCAACCTTCAGACCAGCATTTAGCATAAAACTCATAGTCTTGACTGCAGCGTAACTGGCTCTCCGTAGTCTGACATCTGCTGACTACTATACCATTTCCTTCCTTTCTGTGCCTCCTCATCACTCTTCTCTAAAACCCCAGGCTTCTTTGCTTCAAATGCTGTGTCTTCCTTAAAGCCTTTCATATACTATTGTAACCAGAATCCCTCTCTGCTGGGTTCTTGGTCTCAGAGATGCGAAGAATGAATCCACAGATCACGAGTAAATGACAGGATAGATTTTGTTGATAGATAAAATCTGTCTATTTGGTGCAGAGGCAGGGGGCGGGGATTCCCAGGGGAGCCATTTGGAATGGGATCTAAGGGGTTCTATGCAGCTTCCCTCATCCTGCAGGCAGGGGACTTTTGGGGAGATGGGATGTGTGTGTAGAATATGTCACAATAGCCCTGGGGCTTGTGGGCAGAAGTTAATTTTAAAACTCTGTTGCACAGGAATATGGGCCCTCTTGGGGTTTGCTCTCTGAGCTGGGAGTGGCAGCTTAGATGATCCATTGTTTAGACTGGTTTTTATGAGCCTGCTTGGGCCCAGAGAATGTGGTCTGTGTTCAAGCTGGTCTGTGAGCTTAAGTCCAGAAAACAGGGTCCTGGGGGTGGGGTGATGGGACTGTATCACTATTTTCTTCATTTTGAATTGTCTTCACCAAGATTTTCTCATTTAGGGTGTTATAGTGTCACGTGGAACTTGTAAGTCACGTGATGATTTACATATCATCACAGGACAGCTTTTCTGAAAACCTTAGTTACCCCACTGTCTTGTAACTACCACAATAGTTATTTTTAAATGTTATTTCTATGCTTTTATCATTAACTATACTTGTATATTTCTGTGATTACTTCTACGTTTTTCACTCCCTACCAAATATAAACTCTATGAAACATGATGTTTATCTGTCCAATTTGTTGCTGTTATGACTGCAGTATTCCTCTAATAAATATTTGTTATGAGTGGTTTTAAATAGTAAAAGGAATGAATCTAGTCCATTGTAACAATCAACTGGATTAAAGAATTTGGGGTTCATGATGACCCAAAGCAATGAAGTTAATTTGAGGTATTTTAAAGGGTAGGCTTAGTGTATGATATTTTTAATTATGAGAATACTACATTACAATTTTAGCCAGGATCCAAGATACTAAGCATACATTGTCTCTGACTTACTGATTTTCAGAACTGTTCAACCATTCAGTAAATATTTTCTTTCATAGTGACCATTTCTATCATTTTTTTAAACGGGAAGAAATATAAGGGGGAAACGTCAAGGGAGAACCTCCTTATGAATAGTATCAAATTAGTTTGTTGTAAAATGAGTCCAATATGTTCAGATTCCTCTGCTCAGCATGTTTTGGATTCAAATATATTGTTTCCAAACGAAAATAACAGTTTTATATTGGTTTTAATATAAATATTTTAATGAATTATTATAAAAGATCGTTCAGCCAGCTACAATTAGTTCTCTGTTCCTTTTGGTAGACTTAAGAGGAAACAAGCCTCTAGAAATAAATCCTGCTTGTGATGAGAGTAAGAGTTCACAGGAAGTGAAATCCTTTTGAGTTCACGCGTCCTTCCAATTTGGAGGCAACCTGAAATCTTGTGGGCTTCTTCCGCCTTTCTTTGGACTGGAGCTTTGACAGAGATGCACTGGAACAAACTCCTGTTTCTCTGGGGCTCAGTAACATGGAATCCAGCACCTGCCATATTCATATTAAGACTGAGGATGGTTAGCTGGTATCAGTGCCCTGTCCTAGGATCAGGACTGGGTACATAGAAAAAAACAGCCTGTCAGCAGGATTAAGGTATGTTTTTCTGGCTTACTCATTGTGAGCAAATAAACCTAAAGAAAAAGTTCAGAAGCAATTATACTAAGTAATATGTTAGTATTACTCATAGAAAAAAAAAAAAAGATAATGTTTTGGGTCCCTCTTAGTCCTAATACTATGATTTATCTTTGTCTTTGACAGAGGAATGTTTTTATATATATTGTGTTGTTACTCGGATGCTATTTGAATATGTAAGAACTGATACCATAAACAGTGGAGGATCAGATATTGTGAGCAGCCCTGTGAGTGTGACTTTGGGGGGAATTGTTAGTTGTGTGCTAATAGCCTGGCTAGGTGGGTAGAGGTAGGAGGCACTGTGTCCTTCCCTGTCAGGGGCCTGTTGCCACAGTCAAGCCACTGTCTGTTCTGCTGTGATCTGCTCTGACCAGAGGAAAATATTGGTGTGAGGACTGGTATGTAGAAGCCATTATGAGTTGCCTGGCAGGGCTGGAAGGCTGGCAAGCACCAGAACAGTGCCACCTGTGGCACCAACTGAAGTCTCCTGGGCATCTATTGCTTCCAAGAGCAATCACACTGATACGTGTTCTTCTTCTTCTTCTTTTTTTTTTTGAGTCAGAAACTCAAGCTGTCTCCTGGGTAGGGTGCCACGGCATCACAGCTCACAGCAACCTCCAACTCCTGGGCTTAAGCGATTTGCTTGTCTCAGCCTCCCATGTAGCCGAGACTACAGGTCCCTGCCACAATGCCCAGCTATTTTTTGCTTGTAGTTGTCATTGTTGTTTGGCAGGCCCAGGCTGGATTTGAACCCACAAGCTCTGGTGTACGTGGCGAGTGCCTTAACCACTAGTGTCAGCTAATGGTGCCTACCTGACACTTCTTGATCAGTTTCTAGCCTCCTATGTTTATGTCTCATTTTAGGAGTTCATCATTTATCCATCTGTTCATCCATTTATCTATTCTGATAGAAAGAATTGGGAGCTCATGCACCTGCCTCGCTCTATGAGAGGCATATAAATCCATAAGATGTTTGACAGATCTAGAAACATGCTTATTCATGAGTGGATCAAACTTACAAATGTAGTTTCCTTAGCTACACTCTCTAATCCACCTCTGATAAGGGCAACCAGTCACTTACATTGGGAAAGATGGAAGAGAAAATTTACCCAATCTCACTCGACCCCGGCTTGCTCTGTACCCAGGGGAAATAAGACCCATCCACCACCATCTTTGAAAGGTGCAAAAAAGTCCTCTAATCCCATGTATCTGCCATATTATAGCATCAAACTATCAGACAGCCCAAACATTAAGTAGTTTTCTGAGTTAAGTTACAAGATACTATTGAAATGAGTTTACTTGGAATATACCCAGGTTAAACTACCATTTCTCTTTAATACTTCTGCACGATTTTCAATCATCCAATAAAGAAGGAGATGGGGTGGGTGTGAAAGAATACACAAAAATTCATACCATACATGGTTCAAGGACATAAATATTTCTACCTATTTAAAGGGTATTGCAAACATCATCTAAAATAAAATGAAAATACTTTGTAAACAATAATATGACATGCAAAGTAAGGTTGATATCTAGTGTATGGTAAATCCAGAACATTATTACTAAGTGAGTTTGACTCATTTTGTTAACAAAAGTGTCCTTATACAGTGCTAGAAGCCAGATATGTTAATATTATAAGGCAGATATGATTCCTATGATTTTTATATTAATAGTACTTTACCTTTGAACAGTTTTAAAAACTTTCAAATACGATTTGAAGTAACTACTATAGCTGGGTTGGATGTAATTTTGAAACCAGCTCTTGTGAAGACCAAATGTGACCATATGAAGCTATCACACAGAACTGTTTTCTGTTTTATGAAATCAAAGTAATAATTGATAATGAGTATTTTTTAGTACATAGGTTATTTTTACCTCAATATTCCTTAAAAATCTTGACTTTCAGAAAGCATTTAGTTAATATTTTAAAAAATGTGTGTTAAGTCTATGGCTGTAGTAAAACTGGCTTTCTATTTAAAATATTTTAATCAGGTTCAGAGAAAGTTAAGGTTATGGATTTATCCCTGGAATTTATTGTACATATCTTGACAGATATGCATAAACTCATACATCTTACCATTTGTCTGCAGAATTAAGGGCCTTTGATCACCTTAAAATAACACTTTACTATTTGGTGGTTGTTCATATTATTTTAAAAATGAAATTTGTTCATTTTGATTTTTAAAAAATTGCCCTATTTTTTTCAGACAATTGTATTTTTAAACATTAGTCAAGTACGTTCAAAAAAGCTATTGATTAATAATGATTATTTTTATAAGTAATTCAGAGCATTTTGAGTATGAAAAGAGGAATGTTTTATATAACACAAAATGTAACATGTACTTAAAACATTTGAGTATACCTTTTGGCTAATTTTCATAAGGACAATCCATATGATTAAAAACAGAAGAACAATTAAAAATTGTTCAAATGTAATGCTTCACTGTTGTTATATTTGGATAAGTTTTCTTGGCTTTTCATTAGAGCATTTGGTGATACGTTAGATAACATTAACTATTGGCTATTTCAAATTATATTTCTGTTCTTAAAGCAATACCCAAGGGATATTACGTTATGATATATTACATTTCAATTAAGTAGATTTTCATGTAATTGTCTTGTGTATTTTATGTCAACTGTCAAATAAATAAATATCTTAATCTTTTCTCCAAAAGTAATTAAAAAAACTATAATGATAATTGTATGTTAGAATATCCTTATCTTATTAATTGGATTTATTGGATTGATTTTAACTTACAATGTTTCTCTCCTAAAAGTTTTATGCATTGATAAAATATAACAAAAGTTAGTCATAATTAAATAATTAAAGTGATAATATTTAAGCTTTTTTATGTAGCAAAACCCCTTTCTCTATAAAATCTCTTAAGGAAGTTTTAGTTTAAAAAAAATTGCAATGAGCATTAGTTATTTTTGTATTCTCAATTCTTTTTTACAGGTAACATGTTTCTTTTAGGAAAATAATTTTGCTCAATATTAACATTTAATTATTTCTGTTTATATCAAAACACATTTTAAACAAATTGATAACTTGTCTTTTTATGAGCAATTACTGTTATGAACAGATCATATTTGGCCTAGTGTTAATTTTGAGAACTTTAAAGCCCATCATGAAATGAAAATTTTATGCAGCTAAACAAATAAATATTACATATGTGGGCCAAAAGTACCAGTAAAATGACATCAAACACACTTCATAAGATAGATGTACAAATGCATTTCAGTTCTTTTCTCATCAGTCTCCTTTATATTTTTAGACAGTCTTTATGTGAATACAATGACTTCAATATCAAACATTTTAAATGATGCTTGAAATATCAGTCACTTGACTTTGATGTCACACACAATTAAATCCAACCCATCTTCTCTCAGTTAATAACGGCAATCTCACCAAGTCTAGTGCCTAATTAATACCAGCTATTTGTCACAAAGAGGTGACACATGTATATCAGAAAGCTTGAAATATTGTTTTGTGCTGAAGTGTAGCCGTCCAGCCCTGCAATATAGAATCTGTCTTATGTGCGATTTGCTTTAAAGATTTCAAAGGCTCCCGAGTTTAGTGTGTTCAAGCTGGGACGCAACAGTGCATAGAAGGTGTTAGTGATGTGACGGGTCCCTTTAGGCTGCTAAGTAGGAAGGTATTTAGAAAGAAATGCAGCTTTAACCGAAAGGTTCAGACTTAATAATTTACTTAGGTGATGGGAAGAATTAAGAATCAAGTCGCTATGGTAATTTGCTTAACCTGCTGTTTTTAAGCTACATGACGGACGGAATACACAATCATAAATTGTCTTATTTTTGTTGAAAAGCATTTCTGCCTCAAAAATGCTCTTTACTACATTGGTCCATGTACAATTAAAGTAGCATCCATTAAAGGAGTAATAACTTTATACCTTAAACTCATTTGGAGTAGGGAATCAGGTATTTATTTCAATTACATAGTTATTATTAGTCATCACATTAGGAGAAAATGCCAAGATAAATATAAGGAGGGCATAAATTATACAATGCTATGAAAAAAATAGCTTAAAAAAAAAGCAGAGGATTTTTGTCAATCAAGTACTTACAAATCTATTCATAAATACGTGTTAGATCATAATATATGCCAAGATATTACAATTTTAAAAAGTGAGTAATCTAAACCAAAAAATTATTATATTTTTGTAACTTAGAATTGTTTTCAGCTAATATCTTACAAAATTTCTCTGTAGGACACTGCCAACATTGTATTAAAGAAGCATTTCCTCTACCTCTTTTTTTTCTTAAGAAAGGAGAAAGAAAAAAAACAAAACCCTACGGAAGTTGCCCAAATCAGATTTAACTGTAGTTGCCCTGAGATTTTCCTCACAAATCCAGTTTTTCCAGGTCACTATCCTAGAAGGTTTTTCCCCAGAAAAGATGTTTTGCTTTGGGTTTACTAGCCACGGTAATTTTTATTCCCACTTCTTATTAAAATCAACTAGGGAAAGAGATGATTGTACTTTAAAAAGAGGAAAGAGTTACGGGACTACAAAACAGTAACTCCTAGAACCTGGAGATGCTTTAAAAGAATGGAAAGGTTTACTTCTCTCAGGGGTCAGATTGCTCACAATAGATGTTTATCCGAGGCAGCCTGGTAAAGTAAATAGGACTGGGGAACACCAAAGCAGCCACCACCCCGTGCTCTCGCCCTTTTCAGCCCAACTCAGTATACAAAGGGAAACAAGTTTCTTTTCTCCCATATAGAGGTTTAAGGAGTATTTTTTCAGATATAAATACAACAGATGAAAAAGAAAAATAAAAGGTCAATTTTTAAAAGTGAGGTTTCTTTAAATATAGGATATTAAATAAATGATTAAACCGTTTTTATTTCACTGGCTTCATAGATACATGGAGCACTCTTCTCCCTAGCTGGAATATTTCTTCTTTATCTGCCTTTAAGGGAAATTTTAACATATTTGTTCTATTAAATATTCTCTAATTACTAGACAGGTTTCAAATAGGAAAAAAGTAGCAACAGAACTGTGTCGTTGGGGCGTGGGGTGGAGTGGAGGTCTGTGTGTTGATTCTTCTGTTCCTTGGAGCTACGAGAAACTACAAAGCTGTCCCCCCCTCAAAAAAAAAACAGGGACAACTAGAAAGTACAGCGCTGCCCCCATCCCCAAACGGGGGCAAGTAGAAACTACAGAGCTGTCCCCCCCCCCCAAAATGGGGACATGCATTGTCAAGTCGACAGTGCCATCCTTCCTGCCGCAGCAGCTTCTGTCTGTGGCCTCCAGCTTCTCCATCAGCCTTTTAAAGACCACGTGGGTCAGGTCATTTGCAGGTGTGCGATGTCACCATGTCACCGCAGCCCTGTATCTTTTCAAGATTGTATTTCTTAAGGCAGACTGGGACGGAGAATTGATAACCTTGGTTACACTAGATAGAGAGTTAGAGCGCCATATCCCATGGACAGTTCTAGGCAGCTTACACCAGGCAGGCAGGGTATTCAGAGAGGGGAGATATAAAACGTGGAGTGATTTCTCTCTTGAGGGAATTATCTCTGTGTTTTTGTAACTGCATTTTTGACCCTCCCTTTTCCATTTTGTCCCTTCTTACTTGAACATAAAAATTCCATTTAGGACTAAGATAGGACATTAAGAAAACAAATGTGGTTAAGTGTTTATTCTTGTTAAGGTGCTGTGGTAAATAGCTGCCAAGGTCAAGTGAGAGATTACCCCAGGTCTTTTCTCCTTAGCTGAGGATGGCTTCTGTTTCCTGTGGGAGGAGGCATTTTGCTGCATCTTCTATTTAGTTGCTGGTAAAGTGTAGCAATTTTCTTCTTTGAAAGAAAACTCCTTAATGTAATAGTATTTAAGACTTTGGAAACTTAAGCTTTCAGAAAGAAATTAATGGGTTGCAAGAGATAAAGATATAATTTGATTTTTATACCAGAATTAGGGGCTAGTGTGAAGTCCAGTGAAACCCACTTGTATTTTTATGAGTCCTGTGAAACATCACTGTTTTGTCAGAATGGGGGAGTAGCTATTATTGTCTCACAAAATTTCATTCCTCATCTAGTCTGCAAAGAAATATTCAGAGTATGTGTCAGAGTGGTTCTGAAATTATCCTTAGTTCTTCCACCTTGATGTACCTTGTTGTCTGTGATTGTGCCTCCAAGCCCGCATGTGTGCACCACACAATTTGGCCCCCAAATGTATTGAACTAAGATGAATCAAAGAGAAACGTGTATACTACAACTCGCACAACTTAAACACAAATTGCTCTGGACATTTAAAATGCAGTAATTTACAGAATAATTCTAGAAAAGTGCGATGACTTTATGACTCTACCTGAGGCTCATCAATATCACAATTTTTCTTTGCAGGGGTGACTATGCCAAACTCATTTAGGGTTTGCCAACTAATTTCTTGTAGGTAGAAGTTGATTTTCTCAGTCACCACAGTTTCATATAAGAATAGCAAATGTTTACCTAGTTCAATTATTTAACCAGACAAGCACATGTTTTGATTATTTGCATTAGAAGTGCAAACACTTTCAGTTTGCAGTTGTGCTAGATATTAAACCTTGACTGATATGCAAAGTCAGGATAGTTATAATTCTTGGCCAAGTACTGGAATTTTATTTGTGCTTTAATTACAGTTTAACCACATGACACTTTTATCCTACATCATATTTCCAAAAAGGATGCCACATGATATGAAGTTTTATTATTTCTAATTATTTATCAGGAAGATAAATTATAGTTTGTCTTATACACATTTTGTGTTTAGTATCTCAAGATACGTAAAAGAAAGAGATACATATGTTTTGAAATACACAGTTGATTCTCTCAGGCTTAGTAGATGGAGACATTAAAATATTCTTCAATACTCTGCTCTTGGTATGTTTATCCTGCTGATTAAGGATCAACCACCTAAATTTATACACTATAAATGTATATGATTTATATACAGTTTAAACACCTGAAAACTTAGATATATTAGTGGAATTTAAAATATGTGAAAGCAGAGGATCATTCCTTCTTTTGCAGAATAAATAAATTAGCTAAGGTACAGGCCTCGTCATAAAAATGCCAAAGCATCAAACAGAAGGTGAAGGGGAAGTATTTTGTTGTGGAGATAGATTAAGACTTGGGATACTATAGACAGGAACGCAGGAGAGTAGACCAGAAAGAGAGCAGAACATTAGAATCAGATTGTCGGGTCAAAGTCAGGCTCACAACAGAGCAAAGTCAGGTTGGTAAAATAAGGTCAGGAACCCTGGCGGTGGGAGTCAGGAGGGCAGTGGGAAGCCTCATGATTCAAGCACACAGTCTGGGGTGAGCTGGGAGGTGATGCCTGGGTCTCCCTAACATCTGGTGGCTCCTGCTGACTTTAATTCCTCCCGACCCTGGCTCTTCAGTTAACCCCTGCACACCCAGTATGCTTACTTCCTGAAGAGTTTAATTTTAATATCAAGTTGGGTGACATCAAAGGCAACCTTATGCCCTGTGTGTTAGTAGCCTGTTGTTTATGTGTTTTTACTTATATGATGAAAAATCGAAGATCTTACTCTTATTCTAAGAAAATTATTTCCAGAAACAAAATCCAACCATTACAATAACCAGTACTATTCTTCAAATGCCCAATGAGAAATAAAAACATATAAACATACATACACATTTAAATTGAAGAATGCTAGTGCCTTCGAAAGGCCTGACCCTCATAAACAACTGCTAATTTTAGTTAAAACAGTGTATAGCCTTTATTGATGTATACTACAGCAGTGGTGCCTGTAACATTTTAAAAAGGAAATAGACTAATTTTCCTATATAGTGACCTATGGACTTAACATTTCCCAAATCTGATTTCTTTGACGATGAATTACCCTTCCCTTGTGGAGATTAAATATCTGCTGACATTTGTTTCTACAGTGCTTTAATCATTTGTGTTATATTATTTCATTGTGTTGTTATATTCAGACATACTCTTCGTAAACAATTTACTGATGACATACACTTTATATATAAGCTCAATCTGCTGCCTTTCACTATATCATGAAACTAAATAGAAGTTATGAAACATCTCAATATAAGAACTTCCTTGGATAAACTTCTAAAATAATTTTGTTGTATATATTTTTCAGCTTTTAATAGAGCTGTCTTCACCAGTGCTCTTTATAATCAAGTGTTCCCACACCCAAACTCAATATGTAACCCACATTACTTCTTAAGAAGTTAATGGAGAAGTCTTTCTGGGTTTGCAGATTTAGTTACGTGATAATCTAAGGCAATGAAGTAATAAAAATGATAGTGCTACTTTACATGACTGAGAACCTATAAAACAAGTAACTAATCTGTGCTGCGTCCACTACATTTGTTTGATTTCTCTAACAAAGAAGGCTTTCCTTTGAAATAAAAGTGGAGGGTAGTTTTGTTAAGTATTAAATTCTAGGAGATGAAAAATATAATTTCCTTTCCTTCTCTTGGTATTTCTTTTACCCTATTGCACGGCATTCTTGGAAATCACTATTGCATTGTTTATTTTTTAAATTAAAATGTTGTTACAACTGCAGCCTTTTTGCATTATATGAATATTTGATTGCATGATGAAAAAAATGATCATGAAGGCCTTAAAATGCTCAATTTTTCATTTAAATATTTTACAAGGAAAACCCTACCGTGATACATTTCTTTTCATGGGTGCCCTGGTGGGCTTCCCAGAAGAGAGATACAATATGTACAATTCTATAATCCAGTGCATTTCAAATTCATAAAACAGAGGGACAGACATGGCTTTCTGTCCTAAGTGAAGTATTAGGCTCACATCTGGGTGTCACATCTCAAACTCAAGGTTCTGCTTCCTCTTGGCAGGGAAAATACAACTGAGTTGTTTTCTCTTCAAAGTGCCCACTACCTTCTACTCTAAAGTTATTAAGTCAGAAAGAATGATGATGAACTGTGTATTTTTTTATGTATATGAGGGTTTGACTTAGAATATTTTTTATTTCCAGGTACTTCTTTATAAAGAAAAAACAAGTTTTATCTCAAATGAGGCAGCAATATTCATGTTATTAATGATTTTATAGCCATTAAGTTTGCAAATACCATTGTCTTATAAATTCCAAATAAATTAAAAATTCAGCATGGATTTAATTATTTGATTATTCCTCTTGCCCAAATTACAAACATTTCTGAGATATGTCATATTTCACGAGTTCAATAACAGTGCTTACAGCGATGGCACTGGCATTTTATATGTATAAAGTACAAACAGGCCTGAAAGACAATATTAATTTTCGATACGATAAAAAACCCATCTGTTTAAGAAAACCTTAACTTTTCCCATGGAAAACTTAATTTTACTTAAACATGAATGTATATGGTATTTAGACTCCCAAAGTGAAAGCCTGAATTTTGCAGGATTTAGAAAAAGTGAATATAAGAAGAAAGGATTAAAAAATAAAATCTGGAGCTATTATTTGGATGAATACTAATATAAAAGTATTTAAATGCTGGGCAGTGCTTGTGGCTCAGTGTGTGGGGTGCTGGCCCCATGTACCGAGGGTGGTGATTTCCAACCCAGCCTGGCCAAACTGCAACAAAAAAATAGCCAGTGTTGTGGCAGGTGCCTGTAGTCCCAGCTACTCGGGAGGCTGAGGCAAGAGAATCACCTAAGCCCAAGAGCTGGAGGTTGCTGTGAGCTGTGACGCCACAGCACTCTACTGAGGGTGACAAAGTGAGACTCTGTCTCTTAAAAAAAAAAAAAAAGTATTTAAATGCCTTTCAATTTTACTATTTATTTTGCAAAATCCTTATCATCATGAAATATCAGTAAAATATTTAATGAATTTGAATTTAATATTATAATATATGTTTGAATTTTAGTGTGGGAATGGAAGCAAATGGAAAATTTTTGTTAGTATTTGCAGTCATGGCTTTTATGATGGAGAAAATGTTTAACTTTCATTATATGTGCTGGTGTAGAACTCCAGAGTTTCAGGTGATTTGCTTATGTCAGTCAACATATGCAAAAATATTTAGCAATCTTACTTCTTAACATAAGTCACGGTGGTCCCAGAAACCACATTTCCCCCAAGAAGGTGTTGATGCATAGACTAGAGAGCTGGTCATGTGGAAAGGGTGTAAATTGGAGATTATGTAATCAGTGTTTCCCAAATTTCCTCAATCATCTGAATTACCTACTATTTAAAGCACATATTTATAGACAATTTTCCAAGATTTATTAAACCTGGGAAGGGACTCCAACACTTTTGCTTAAGTAAATAATCATGATGATTCACAAGATCAGGCAAGTTTGGGGAATGCTACGTAACAGGAACCTGATTTCCTCAGATGCCTTTAAAGATCTTTAATATAAAATCTCCCTTGCTTACTAAGAGTTCTGAGTAATCACTGAGAATGGTAAAATTGATATAGATTTATCGAACAATTCCCAACTAACACGGGAATTATCAAACTTTGATTTTTTTTTTATATAAAACCTAAATCTTTTTGACAGCTGCCTTTGAAGATCATGAGATAAATGAACTATCTAGCTGTTCAAAGCTGTTGCCCCTGACATTAAAGACAGCCAAAGAAATGGTTTCAGAAATTCAATAGTGTCTCAGCAGTTGTGTTTCCTTGCCATAACGATAATATCCTTTTAGCACGTGGCAGCAAAATATTTTTCTTTTGTAGTGTCTCAATAATGTTTGTCTTTGAAAATAATCTTTTGACAAGTCTCCCAAGCTAATTGTGAGCAGCCAGAAACCCAGAGTCAAACACACAGGGTGAATCTGAGACTGAGTATGTGAACACAGTTACCCCCAGCCCCGGCTAACCCAGGTTTGATGCCGTATCTACTTTGTTGTCTTCCGTATTATGCAGAAATGAACTTGGCTGTTAATTTATTTATTTTTTTGGCTTTCATATTCTTGGCAACTTTCTGGAAACACAAATAATCATAGATTTGGACTGTATTAATAGAGAATTTAGCAAGCACTTAATTTTCACTTTTGAAGAAAAGAATATCATTAAAGAACTTAAATATCCTCTAAGCATATTTTAATTTTCTGATGCTAATCATGCTTTCTTTCACTCTCTCACTGAGTTTGTTATATGCATCTGTGTGTGTATATATAGATATGATGGGCTGCCTGTATATAGGTGCACACTTGGGCAGGTGTATACACATATTCAGAGAGATTCTAGAGCAAGTCAAATTGCTGTGTATGTGGAATGCTAAAACCTTCCTCTTAGAAAACTTTATTATAGATAAGCCATTCATGTAGCAGATGGAAAGGAGAAATGAGAGTTAAGCTTGGAGACACTCTGTAACTATAAGAAACACCTGTAACAGCTCAGTACTCTAACAGCTTGGTGATAAGGGTATGGGAAAGGGACTCTCCTTAACAAGAGAACATGCCCCCAGATCACCTGTATAAGTAGCAGCAGGAGCTGTCAGTCTGGGTTCTCATTCTTTTTTTGTTTTTTCTTTTTTTGCAGTTTTTGGCTGGGGCAGGGTTTGAACCCACCACCTCCGGTATATGGGGCTGGCGCCCTACTCCTTTGAGCCACAGGCAGGTTCTCATTCTTTTCACGGACTCACTGACTTTGACTCTTTCACTCCTCTTGCTTGAAAAGCCCTCCCTTGGGCCCTTCTAAGAAGACTGCTAAGATTCACTCTCCTAGTAAGACTGTTTCTCTCCTTCAAAGACTGTGTTTCTCTTTCTCTCTCTCTCTCCTTCTGGCTAAGATGAACAGCCCTCAGGCACCTAAGGGGAGTTGATTCTGAGCAAGGTCGCTGAGCACTCTGCATTTAGTTAGATAACCCAGGGACGGATACCTGGCCAGATCCATCTGTATCTATCTGTATTAGAAATAAAGTACTTAGGAATACTGTAAATTACTGGCAAAAGAAATCACTAAAACATTTTGCATCTGCAAGTGGCAGTTAAATGATGTGTTTGTGTATAGCCTCTGAAGCCAGCTTTTTACTCTGCTTCTTACTCTGTGGTGACCTTGGGCTAATTACATAATATAGCTGTACCTCTGTTTCTTCATCTATAAAAGAGGGAATAATAGTGATAATATTTACCTCATAGGATTGTTAAATATTAAATAAACACGCATATATATGTGTGTGTGTGTGTGTGTGCACATGTAAAGGTCTTAGGAGAGTCCCTGACACCTTCAGCATTTAATAAATATTAGCTAGTATGTTATGCTTACGTGCATATATATTCAGGATATTGATTACATTTTTCTCCTTGCAAGGAATGACATTTTTCAAAGAATGGGAAAGCATCACCTAAACAAACTGGGCTTGTCATAAATTATAGTCTTTCTAAAGCTCAAGTGCAAAAAATTTACTCTTTAGCTCTCCTCCTCCTTTTCTATCATGTTTTCTTTTTGTGTGTTTTATGATGGCAGAAAGGTTTTGTAAATACTGAAGACAGGTCCTTTTTTTCATCTTTCCTTATAGGTGAATACTACTGTATTGGGCTTCAACTGTATGGGGTGAATATGATTCAGGGAATGCAATTCAGTTCTTGGTATTATGCAAACGGATGTGGAAATGAGTTTCATCATAATAGGATTTATCTCTCTCCTATTTTTTAGCCTTAAAAACTATTGAAAAGTTGAAAAGTTGATGCTTCCCACTGGAAGACAATGGGATACAATGTTTGTATCCCACCAAAACCAACTCAACAGTATAAAATGTGTACAGATTCAGTAAAAGATGTGTTTGGGTATAGTTTGCAGTAATTTTAAATTACAGATATAGCTATATATAGTTTCCATTTTTTCAGGAAATAAATTTTGAAAATAATATGTGGTACATAATGTTTAAAAAACCTATTTTACTGAAAGCCAAAACAAACATCCAGTCAGATTTTATTTAGAAAAAAAGTCAACTTTGGGTATCATTAGATCTGCTTTTCTACATTGTAATTTCAAGGTGGAGACTACATTTTAATAGCTCTTACTAACATATATTATATTATCCCAGTTTAGTGTGGTCTCAGTATGTTTCAGTTTGCTTAAGAAATTTGTAATGAAGTAAATTCTGTCAGTCTTCCCTCCAATCTACAACTATTTTAATCATATATTTCTTTTTCTAACAAAGATGTTCATCATATTAAAGAAAAACTAAATATGTTTGTAGGCCTCAGAAAATTCTTTGGCTTGGGAAGATGTCATTGTATAGTTGTTATG
Source organism: Loris lydekkerianus (assembly GCA_963574355.1). Classification (NCBI taxonomy): domain Eukaryota; kingdom Metazoa; phylum Chordata; class Mammalia; order Primates; family Lorisidae; genus Loris; species Loris lydekkerianus. The sequence goes on along the minus strand of CAUYPK010016220.1, from coordinate 1,077 downwards.
GGGTGTGAAGTATCCTGTTCTCCTAGGGTTCTGACTCTAAACGATGCAGAAGTCCTAATGTCTTTCTCAAACACCAGCCAGGACAAGACATTTTCCTGAGATTTTGCAACAGCTAAGGGATCCTCTAACAGCTATTACATTGGAAGGCGAGATTTTGGACTTAGCACTGTTATTTTTCTGGTTCACGAGCAAGAGAACAGTATCACAGTAATCTAGTTGGAACAACCAGGGACAAGAACGATTGTACGTCTCCTTTTCTTCTCCAGCCATTACCCACACAAGCCTCTTTCTACTGTAGAAGGGCCTTTCTTTCTACTGGTCCCAACTTAGCACTGCTTTTCAAACTATGATGTTGCAGGAATCTGGAAAAAGCAGGTTCTGATTCAGTAAATCTGAAAGGCTGAGATTCTGCATTTCTTTTTTTTTTTTGTGTGGTTTTTTCGTTTGTTTTTTTTATTATAGATCAAAATATTCACCATAGATGTGGCCCAACCCAACACCCTCCCTCCCCCCAAACCTCCCCCCTCCCTTCCTCTTCCGTGGTCCTTTCCTCATAGTCTTGTGGGATAGTTGGGTTATATCCTTCATGTGAAAGCTATAGTTTAGCTTCATAGTAGGGCTGAGTATATTGGATACTTTTTTTTCCATTCCTGGGATACTTTGCTAAGGAGAATATGTTCCAGCTCCATCCATGTAAACATGAAAGAGCCAAAGGATTGACATTAAGAACTGTGTAACACCTGACATTGGAAGCATAATCCCACAGTCTCCATCTTTCTTTAAGGCTGCATAGTATTCCATGGTATACATGTACCACAATTTGCTAGTCCATTCGTGGGTCGATGGGCACGTGGGCATCTTCCATGACTTAGCAATTATGAATTGGCCTGCAATAAACATTCTGGTACAGATGTCTTTGTTATATTGTGACTTTCGGTCTTCTGGGTATAAACCTAGAAGAGGAATTATAGGATTGAAAGGCAGGTCTATTTTTAGGTCTCTAAGTATTCTCCAAACATCCTTCCAGAAGGGACGTATTAGTGGGCATTCCCACCAGCAGTGTAGAAGTGTGCCCTT
>CAUYPK010016218.1:0-98286 GCA_963574355.1 Loris lydekkerianus | reverse complement strand
ATTTTCTTTGCTCAGCTTCTTATTGGAGGATCGATCCAACACTGTCAAAGGAGTGTTAAAATCTTCAACTATTATGGAGTTGGAGGAAATCAAGTTGCTCATGTCTGTTAGAGTTTCTCTTATAAATTGAGGTGCATTCTGGTTGGGTGCATTGATATTAATAATTTAAATCTCATCATATTGAGTCTTACCCTCAACAAATATGAAGTGACCATTCTTATCCTTCCTTAGTTTTGTTGGTTTAAAGCCTATTGTATCTGCAAATAAAATTACAACACCTGCTTTTTTCTGATTACCATTTTCCTGAAATATGGATGACCATCCTTTCACTCTGAGTCTAAATTTGTCTTTTAAGTTAAGATGTGATTCTTATATGCAACAAATATCTGGCCTGAGTTTTTGTATCCAGTCAGCTAACCTATGCCTCTTTAGAGGACATTTTAAGCCGTTCACCTTAGTGTAAAGTATTGATAAGTCTGGTAATATTTGGGGTATTGAGTTTTTCAAAAGTCCAGTGAACATTTTTAATCCGTTCGCCAGTGTGGAAGTTGGAGTTTGATCAAAAGTTTCTGAGTGAGTTTACTTTAGTGGTAGAGGATTGGGTTGGTCATTATGGAGGATAGCTCTGAGAATATTCTGAAGAGCTGGTTTGGTTATGGCAAATTTCTTCAACATATGAATGTCATTAAAGTATTTAATTTCTCCATCATAAATGAAACTCAGTTTAGCTGGATACAGGATCCGGGGTTGAAAGTTATTTTGCTTTAGGAGATTAAAAGTCAATGACCATCCTCTTCTGGCTTGAAATGTTTCAGCAGAGAGATCTGCAGTCATTCTAATATTCTTTCCTTTGTAGGTAATGGATTTCTTACATCTGGGTGCTTTCAAAATTTTCTTCTTCATATTAACTTTAGTGAAGTTAATTATGATATGCCTGGGGGATGTCTTATTTGGATTGAGTCATACTGGGGTTCTGAAACTGTCTGCTATCTGAATTTCAGAATCTCTTGGCATGTCTGGAAATTTCTCTTTCATAATTTCATGGAGAAGGGCCTCTGTGCCTTGTGTGGCCACTTCATCACTTTCAGGGATTCCAATGAGGCGGATATTAGTCTTCTTCTTATTATCCCAGAGCTTTCTGAGAGAATGATCCATTTTTGCTCTCCATTTCTCTTCCTCTTTGAGAGTTTGGGAACATTCAATGGCTTTGTCTTCAATGTCAGAATTCCTTTCTTCTGCTTGCTCCACTCTGTTACTGAGGGATTCTACTGTATTTTTCAGATCTTTGAGGGCTGCAAATTCTTGCTTCAGTACATCAAAATCTTTGGTGGTTTTGTCTTTAAATTTGTTAAATTCTTTTTTTTTTTTTTTTAATTAAATCATAGCTACGTACATTGGTATGATCATGGGGCATCATACACTAGTTTCACAGACTGGTTGACCCATTTATATCACACTGATTAGCATAGCCTTCCTGGCAATTTCACAGTTAGACATCTTTTGAATTTCTCCTCGAATTTCTAGTTCCGACTTTTGAATTGCTTCTAGATTTTCTAATTCCAAATTTTCCTCCATTCTATTAATTTTGTTTGCAATCCACATTCTGAATTCGATTTCTGACATCTTGGCCAGCTGTTTATGAACGGGATCTTCAGTTACATGTGCCATATCTTTCCTTGGGGGGAGGGGGTTTGATCTATTCTGGTTATTCATGTTAGCAGACTTTTTCCGCTGATTCCACCCCATGATTGTTTTACACCATTTGATTTTTCCCCTGGAGCTTTGTCAAGGACCCATACAGTGCTATGGCCTGAGAAACTGGGGACGTCTTTGGTGTGGTGGGGCAGTTCTGTCTTGTTTTCAGCTGGTCTCTGTTCAACCCTAGTGAAACAGTTACTCTGGGTTGAAGTCTCAGCTGTGGAGAAATACCAGCAATTAAGTCACCCTACCCCCCCCACAGGTAACAAGTGGACAAGGAAAATCAAACCTTCCTAAAACCACACACCCAGGGCACCCCCTGAATAGTCCGCAGGCAATTGGCTCAGTTCAAAAAATCCAAATCAGTTGTCTCAGTCAGCACCTATCTCAGGTGGGAGAGTTTAAAAGGTCTCTGTTAACTGGATCACAGGGGTCTGGCAACTACTCAGATATGGCTTGCTCCAGTGCTCCATGGAGTCAGGAGGAGCCACCCAGCAAATAGATCAGTTGGGGAAGGTTGATGCATCCTTCCCCACTGCACCCCTGTCACACCCAGTCACTGATAGCTCTGCAGTTGGCTGACCCAGTTGCCTGTAGTAAACAGATACTCCAGGAGTTTGCACCTGCCTGAATCACAAGGTGCAATATTTCTGCTTAGCCAGGCCGCTGCACTCTTCCTTTATCTAGCAGGGAGAGGTGAGGCCTGACAACCTCGAGCGCTTAATGGAGGCTGGGGGGTGTTCACTCAGTTCCAGCCCCGCTGCTGTTTGATGTTAGTGACAGAACAGAACAGAACAGAACAACTTTGTGGGAATTTGTTTCTGTTCCTGCTAAATTCCCCTGCAGAAGAGAAGCTGTTTTGAATTCCCAGAGCCTGCGCCTCAGGCCCTGTCTTTGCTCCTGCAGGTTTGTATTCAGTTACCTGTCAGTTCTAGCTTCTTGTCTTTCTTTGTCTATAGGCTGACAATCCCCTGAGGGCAGGGTGCATCTTAGGCTCAGTAAAGCGGTCCTCTGGGTCAGCCCCACCCGGGGACTTCCCGGGTCTGCGAGTGCTTTTCTAGTCCCTGTGCTCCACCCAGGTCAGTACCACCTCAGGCAAACCCTTTCTTCATGGGGCTTGTGTTTCCGTCCCAGATCTGTTCTGCGGTGGTTGCCACCTGAGTAGATGCCCAGCCTCTTCTGGTTGTCCAGGGAGACAGGGGGTGTGGCTTCAGAATACCCTAGAGTGAGCCCTATTGTTGTTATGAGACGGCTGCTGCTCTGCGCCTCGGGGCACTGCTGCTCTGATGTGGTTCCCTCTCAGCCGACTGTCCTCTCCTCGGTCCCATGCCCCAGAGTCAGCACTGACCAGCTGCAGTTTAGGCCCTGTCCATACCCCTCGAGAAATCACCCAAGAATTTGGACTCCTGTGGGACAGGCCTCCAGACCTCAGAGTGAGCATGGAGGGGAGTGCTGGGAGCTCAAAGTTGTAGGTAGAGAATATATACAGTTTTATACAGTTTTATGCCTGGCAGGAGAACGCCATGGCACCCTAGCAGGGGAGGTAGGTCCAGTTTTTAGAGGGTCTCTCCCGTGGAGTGTAGTAGGAGGACCTTTGAACTCTGCTCATTTGTTTATGGGGCACTCTGAGCCATTCTCATTGGGGAGGGAACTCCTGTCGCTTGGTGATGGATTTTGTACCTTTTGTTTGTATCCTTGGGGTCACAGCTCACCTCAGCAGGGTTGATGTGCGTTCTTCAACCTTCTCTCTTGGTGCAGCTCTAATCTACCAGGTTACTTGCTAAATTCTGTCCTTTAACTCTCCTTCTGGATGGAAGCCTCTGTGGAAAGCTGGCTTCAGTCAGCCATCTTGTCTCCGCCCCTGGTTCCCCATATTTAAAAGGACCATCCCTCTTCTGGGCTTCAAACCTCTACTGACACCTTCACAGATTGAGAATCAAATGTCAGATTCTCAGCCTACTCCTGGGAGCCTTCACAATATGGCCTCAGCAGACCTCTTCCACATCTCCTCCCCTGAGTGTCTACAGTATTGGACTAAACTCCCTAATTCTGTGACACATGCTCCTTATGTGTGTTGCTCCCACCACCTGTCATACCGTCCTCTCTCTTCTAGGAAATTCCCTTCTTATCCTCCCAGGTCTTACTCAGATGCCCCTTCCCCTATGGAAGGTCTCTCTTTGTCCCCAGGCAGAGTCATTGGACTCACCCTAGATCCCAGGGCAGTTAGTTCAGATGGAGCCATTACCTTACTGGGCCATCATTATTTGTTCACATATCTACTTTGGCAATGTCCATGCTAAATTTTTAGATTATCTTAATAGTATATTCATATATATATATGTTACATTTCTAAATTAATTGGTTTGAGGGTATTGATGGCAAAGAACCATCCTCTTCTCATGTTCTCATGTCAGCATCCCAGGCAGAGCCACCATATTTTCTCTTGCCTGGACCCCTCAAGAGCCCCCTGTGTTCCTCCTCCTTTCCCATAATCCACTCTCTACCTCATAGCCAGAGAGATTGCGAAAGACTCAAATGAGACCTAACACGCAAGAAAGAGATTTGCAAATTCCAGAAGCACTGTATAGATATAGTTCTTAATTGTTTTATTTTCTGCCTGACTTTGATTTTTAAAATAAAAAATGATTGGGGGGTGGTATCTATATTGCATCCCTTGAGCACTCTGGCTATCACAGAGCCACAGCTGAGAAAACTTCAGGATGCATGACTGTCTTCACAAGCCTGGGCTCCACACTCAGGCCCTAGAAATTTGAACTTCACCCTTCTGGTCCTCATGGGTGTCTACTCCAGAAATTCTATAATTCCTGCCAGAGGACCTGAAATCACAGGATTCAGGTGAAACCTCACTAATTTTTTACACCTTCCTAAGCCAAAGATTGTCTCAACCAATAGCCTTTTCTACTATGTTATGTTGAGAGTAAGTGGCTAATGTCAAACCCATTCTATAGCCACTGGAACCTCTTACACCCACTTTCCCCATTAAATTCTCTTTCCTCTTTCTCCATTACAGATGACAAAGCCCCTAGGGCCACTGGAATTAGTTTTCCTTTGCCAAAACTACCGTATAACCTCCTACATCTGTGGTCTCCCCACAAAAGGGAACTTATTCTTTCTTCTTCCAGAATCTGGCATCTTCTTATGACAAACACTGAACTAGAAGTATGAAATTTCTGATAAGCTTGTAACTCTTATCATTTATAGCTCCCTGGAAGCAGCCAATGGAATCAAAATGCCCAAATTCATCTGCTTCCCTCTATCTTAAATGAAGGCACCATGATAGCTTCTGTCTATACTACCACCTGCCAGGTCTAAGCTTGACGAAAAAGCAGAATTCTTGAGTAAAAAGGCAAGATATTTGCTGGATCTTGCTATTCTCTTTTGAGCCTTCAGGAAGAAGAAATCTGATCTAGGTTCTCCTTGGAGCATCTTTCATTCACTTGCCAGGTCCCATCTTTGAATAGCTGCAGAAGTCTTCCTTTTTCTGTTTCTTCCTATGACAGTTCATTCTCCATGCATAAATCTGAGTGATCTTCTTAAAAAGAAAAATCAGATCATCTTGCTTTCCTGATTAAAATCACACAATGTTTTCCCCTAGCCTGTAAAATTGAGTATGAACTCCCTAACCTTGCCTATGACCTCTATGTGATTTCATTCTTCACCTTACCTTCATCTCACACTTGTCAAAGCAAAGAGGGACTATGTGTGAGCATTCCTTCTGTCTTGAATGTTTTTCCTGACAGCCATTTAATTCTCAAATTAAATATCATTGCTTCAGAGAGCTCATTTCTGCCACCCAATCTGAAGTATCCTACTATATTAGTCAGGATGAGCAAGGTTGTGTTTCAGTAACAAGTAATCCCAACATCTCAGTGGTTTAACAGAAAAATGGTTTATCTCTTGTGTTATTTTGCTAGGGCTGCCATATTATTTTGCTAGGGCTCACCACAGTCTGGTTAGCTTAAGTAACAGAAATTAATTTGCTCACAGTTCTATAATCTAGAAGTCCAAGATCACGGTGTCAGAAGGCCTAGTTTCTCTGGCCTCTCCCCTTGGATTGCAGATGGCCAGCTTCTCACAGTATTTTTGTGGTCATTTTTCTGTATGTGCACATCTGTGGTGTCTCTTTGTGTCCAAATATCCTCGTCTTATAAAGACACCACCCTTGTTGTATTAGGGCTCACTCTAACTGCCTTTTAACTTAATTGCCTCTTTAAAGTCTCTGTCTCCTCCAAAAAAAGTCACATTCAGGGATTCTCGGATTAGTTAGGGTTTCAACTTACAAATTTGGGTGAGAGAGAACACAATTCAGTCAGTAACATCCTCTTTACTCAAAGTATGCTGAGGATCCAAGCAACTCTGGAGGGCTGTTGTCCCCACACTTGACAATCCCTGCTCCTACAGTCTGAACAGAAGGCAGCCTCTATGATTACCACAGCAGGACTAGAGAGGACCTCACATTGGAAATTAAATGATGCAACCCAAAGTGAAATGAGTTACATCCATTCTAATTTCATATCTCACGGCCAGGCCTTACTTGAAGGTAGGTAGGAAGTACAACCCTTCAAACATCTGAAAGTAGAAGGTAATGGATATTTGTGAATTATAATAACATCTACCATGTTCCAAGATAATCCAACTGTCCTCCAACAGAAATCATATCACTTCTGATTTATCCATGATGATTAAAAAATGAGCTAAGCTTCTCAACTTCCAAGAATGACACTGATAGAAAAATACATCCAGCCACATTAAGCCTAATCCCTCAATGAGTTTCAGAAAGCTTTTCTGGCTCAATTGCTACTATGAATATGAGTTCTCTCCAGCCCACCCAGTCTAACAGGTCCAGTCTGGCCTCACTTGGTTCCTTGCCAACTCCAAGGACCTTGCCAACCATACCAGCCCCTTCTCACTCATGTGATAGATAATCTCATCCATTGGGTTTTCTCCTATGCCAAGACCAAGCTGTACTACCTCTACCACACCATGAAGACCAAGCCACAGACCACTGAAGAGGGAAGTTATCCAGGTGAATGGATGTGCCACACACACAGGGATCTGTAACCCTCAGAGAGCCACTATAGCTCCCACATAGATCTTGTATTGACTTGTCCATCCTTTTAACCCAAGATGGGCCCCGTCCTTCATGAGATCAGGGAGACATTGGAACACCTGCCTTTGCTACCCTCTCCCCTACCTAGAATGACTACTTGTTCTCTCAGAGTCTTCCCTGGTCTTAGAGGCAGGCAGTGACCCTCCTCCCTTCCCCTGATTGTCTAGCTCCCTACATCCTTAGCCCCTTTCTATCTGCTGTTCCTCTTTTATCTTAAGACATCACAGTCCCTCCTACTTTGGAAAATTCTGCCATTTACTCAAATTATCAACCTATGCCTCTCCTTGATTCTTGTTCACACTTCTCAAGCAGGTGGTACCTACTTACTTCTTCTGTGTCTTTGCTTTCCTTTGACCACTCCCCTTGCCTTCCACATTCTGCTGAATGATTTACTTCCCCCTCTCCTCTCACTTCTTAAAAATCTACTCCCTCCTTGGCTTCAGCAACCTCACAGTCTTTGGGTTTGTCTTGCACTTCTCTGGCCATCCTTCCTGCCGATTGCTCTGGAATGAAGCTGGATGCCCTACCCAGGTGTTTCTTGCCACCCCTCAAACAGCTCTGCTGCCTCTTTCCTCCATGCTCTTGCCTATGCTGTTTCCCCACTGGAATGCCACATCCACCCCTCCCAGTCTATCTGAGTCTACAAAAGGGCCTTGGTTCGCATTACCATTTCATGGTGACCCCCAGCCACCACAATTTCTCTCCTTCTGAACCTAGAACAACTCTTGTTCTTGGCAAACTCTTTTGGTAAAGAGCCAGATAGAAAGTGTTTTAATCAGGCCAACTCAGTCTCTGTTATAACTACTCATCCCTGTCATTGAACAGAGAAAGAATCGACAGATAATATTTAAATACGTATTATCTTCCAGCACATTGGAACTGTGTTCCAATAGAACTTCATGGACAAAAAATAATAATAATAATGAAGCAGGTGGCAATCCAGTTTTGGCCCACAGACTGTGGTTTGCTTACCCTGATCTAGACCATTTTCAGCCTTACTCTATTAAATACCTTGCTTCTTTTTACATACAAACACCTTATTTTCCAACTAAATTATAATGTCCTTAAAGTAGAAACTCTTTCAGACTTCTTAATGCATTGAAATGCACTTAATGAGATTCTATAAACGTTCATAGGTGTTCAGCAAATGAAGATTAGTTGAGTAAGAAGACAGGCCTTGTAATGGTTGACATAGTTGGAGGCTTCACACACTAGGATTTTGGTATTTTCTGTCATAGTTCTTCCTAAAACACACTTCCCAATTCAAGAGCTATTGGTGAATGAATATTGGAAAACAAGAGTGGCTCTGCTTACCCGATGAGAAATATCCCTGTCCTTTGGAGTTGGCAATGGCCGCTGCATCCCCTTTTCTGGGTTGCCTATTGAGGTTCAATGTCACAGCATCTTCCCCTCACCATCTTATCTGATGGGACCACACATCGGGACATGCCACACCATCTTACTATTCTTTCACGGCACATCAAAGTGGGAAAGTTTCTCTAAACCTGGCTGCCTTGCCATTAAATGTGTGAAAATTATATCATAAACTGCAAAAAAGAGTCATGAAGATTCAAATGCCTTCTCTCTTTTCACCACTTTCTGGCTGATTTCATCTGCATCTGGGCCCCACACCCATGTGTCACTATTATGCATACGGGGCCAGTGGACCAGGCAGGTCAGGGGCCAGCTTTCCTCCCTCTCCTCTCCGAGCTGTGTGTAGGGCTGATGTTGCCAGCTTACTGAGCAGAGGGAAGCAAATGAACTGTGAGGGCTGGGCTTTGATGCCTTTTGGTTGGGAAATCACAAGTTTTATTCTCAGCGTCTACCTCTGGGATTTTTATGTGCTTAACGATTTCGTACACTTTGTAGCTATTTTGGTCCTCAGGAGGGAACATGAGTGCAGCTGTCATGGAAAGTTGATAGACACCAGGAGGTGTGTCTGTCTCTCTCTCTCTCTTTCTCTCTCTCTCTCTTCCTCCACGTACAATTTACTATGCTTAGGAGATGCTTACCCACCTTTTGGGATAGAGGGACAAAACTGGTATTTTGTCAGTGGTCAAAATACAAAACAAAAGTAAAGATATTTAGTGGAAGAAGGCCAGTTGAGCTGTATGCCAGGCCTGGCTGTCTGGCAGCATCTAGGGAATAAGGTTCTGAAATAAATGTGTCCAAGCTGTGTCCTACCCCAGACCCCTCCAAAATAGGTTTAAAAAAATCCATTGGCCTATTGTTCAAGAGCTTGCATCTGAAAATTTTATTTTCCTCTCTTGCTAAAATCACAATGAAAGTCACTGCCTGCTACGGATTGGCTAGATCCACGGGGAGTAACAATCACTGATAAAAAGTCTATGCCCTGAATTGAGTATATCCATTTATAAGTATTACCTCATCCAGTTCTCAAGTAAATCCATGAAGATCAGGTTCTGCTATTTCCTACTTTTCAGATCCAAAAACTGAGGCTAAGAGAGGTCACTCAGCCAGTGACAAAGAACTTCTTTACTGTGAAGTTCAGGGTCTTAACCCCTAAGATATCCTACCTCCCTACCCTAGGTTTGTTTCTGACTCCTAAAGAAGCCAAAAAATGTTCTAAAACCCTAGAAAATATTAGGAAGTGATGTTCTGCTGCTTAAGACTCAGGAAAAGTATGGGGTTGGGGGTGGGGAATGCAGGAGGGATTCAGCTTTGCTCCCTGAGCTAGACCTCAACTCTTTCTGTAGGTCTCAGATTTCCACATCCCCTCTTTTCCACCAGGACAGGAACTCTTGCGGTTCAGGTCCCACACATGCATCTTAGAACACTGGCACAAAGGAGATAGCAAGCTGGTGTGTACAACTGAATCCTCTGATGGTAGAGCAGTTGTCATCAAAAAAACATGACTATTGGCTGGCCAAGGTGGCTCATGCCTGTGATCCCATCATTCTGGGAGGCCCAGACATATGGATTGCTTGAGCTTAGGAATTCAAGACCAACCTAAGCAACAGCAAAACCCCATCTCTAAAAATAACTGGGCGTTGTGGCAGGTGCCTATGGTCCCAGCTACTTGGGAGGCCAAGGCTGAGATGATTACTAAAGCCCAAGAGTTTGAGGTTGCTGTGAGCTATGACACCACAGGACTCAATCCAGGGTGACTGAGTGAGTCTCTATCTCAAAACAAAACAAAAATGATGCTAAGCTCAATTTCTGCCATGTTTCCAAACCAAGAGACATTTGTGACTTGTGAGCCCTTCACTTCACTTTGTGGTAATGAGATTTTCAAATAAAGCACAGCCAGCCACAGGAGTCAGGTCAGAATGAGTGAGGGGAGTGGGAATTTCAGGGGCTCAGGCCTCCCAGAGATGCTTTACGATATCTCCTGGAGCCCGTGCTGGAATGATATACCCCTGTAATTCCCAGCCATCTCTTCCGTATGCCAAAGTGGTCCTCGCTAAACAGCAGAAAGAAATCAAACACAGGCGGGTAGGAAGGGTTGTTGGGATAATATCCGCAGAATTATCGCCACCCTCGCGATGTCATTAGGAGGAAAAATTGTCACTCTGTCAAAGGTAACACGAAACCAGATTTTCCAAAGAAACACTCCCCACCAGCTCTAATGTGATACGATGTGGATCTGTGTCTGTCAATGGATTTTTATATTCAATAAATAAACACTGTGTAATTTCCCACCCTTGTCGTTATTAGAGTATTTGATTTAAGTGGCAGTCTCCTGGCTGTTGGTTACAGCAGCAGCTCGTGGGTTGGGTTGGGCACACTGTTGATGTTTTGTGCGGCATAGGGACAGCAGGTTTATCTGGAATATGTTTTTTAAATGAGGGGATCTTCAGCCCAATGGGATGATTTCGACAATGAATTTCCTATCAAACAAAATTCTCCTAGTCAGTCTTCTGAATCTCATGCCCTGGATTGAGATACAGAGCTGAGGATCTTTCTTTTCGTAGTTATTGTAGCCCCATGATTCTTCCCTCTTCCAGACCTCCAACCTTTTCCTCCTCCTTTGCTCCTTTATATGCACTGCCTGCTACTCCCTGTCCAGCTCTCTCTGGAGATAGAGACTCGCTTTAACATACAGCGCACTCTCCTTAATGCAACCGAGTTCACCTCATCATTTTAATAGTGGACCTAAGGTATGTTGCCATGTGAACAAGCCATCACGTCACCATAGCAACCAGCCAGATTGCAGCACACCAGTCTGAGGACTGGACCAATTTTTTTTTTTTTTTTTTCCCTCTCTCTCTCTTCTCTCTCTCTTCTTTGCCTGGGCTCTTTCTTTTGTTAAATTTGCTGAAGTGCTCACAATAGGAAGATTCAGTCTGCTTTTTCAAGTGGGGTTGCGTTGAAACCCGTAAATTGTTGTATAAACAGAAAGGCCGGTATGGTACTAGCCTGACTTCCAAAGACAACTTGATGAGGCCTCAATGGGGACCCCACCCCCACTCTCTGCCATGCCTTACAGTTTGATCAAAAGAGGGAGGATCACACGTCTTGGTGGCATTTGGACTTGAGCAACCCCCCGCCCCTGAGTTTCTCCTTAGCTTCCCCCAGCAGGACTCCGTGACTCTTGCGTCTGGGCCTGGTGACCACGGCTAGCCCTTGGCGATGCTCCAAAGACCTTTACAGTTTCTGAGCTCTGTAGGACCCGAATTAGACCCAATTAAAGATGTGGATTCGCCTTCTCCATTCCCTATTGCCAAGTAACCTGTGCTGGTCCCAATTCTAGCCACTCGGGGAGAGCAGAGATGTTGAAAGGACATGTGATAAAGGGACATGTATCGCGTCTGCCTGCCCATATTCATCAGCATTGCTTGGTCTTTGATGCTCCTACCTTCTCATCTTTGTTCAGGGAAGCATAAAGAATCATTCTTCCAGGCCCTCACATCTTTTCCCATTTGATTCCCTGCTCCCTTACACATGGTGCATTTATTACCTGCTCCAGTCCTCCACGCCTCCCCTCCCCTCGGCCCCTCCTCGCTCCCGTGATATTTACTGCTGAGCTGGTCCTGACTGACGCACCAGCAGGCTAGGCTGCGTGTGGGCCTGACCACAGGCTCAACTGCAGGCCAAGGCTGGGTGGGGTGAGCTGCCCTCCCCGGGCAAGAAGGGCCAGTTCAGCTTTGTGCATAAAATTACAGCAAAACAAGCTTCAAATAACGCAGGACACTTTCATAATTGATTTATGCAGGGGCGCCGAAAGTTCTATTACCTTTTGTTTAGCTCAGGGGGCCTGACTCTGTGCAATCCATTGCTGAAACTAATTACAAGATATAATTAAACTGTGACACAAAGATATTATACCGTTAGTTTACTAATGACACTGCGTAGCTGTACCACCAGCACAGGACAGTGATTACGCTTCATTTATTATTTATCCTTTTGCTAAATGAGACGCTGACATTTTCAAAAATTACTTTGAGGTTTCTTAATTGTCGGCAGCAGGATGGACTAGAAGGAGATCTCCTTCCTTTTAGTTACTTATCCAAACCTCAGAAGCATTATTAGCCAAAAGAAAAAAAGAATAGAGGGTGGGGGGGGGAAGGCGAAAACAGTCACCCAATAGTAATAAGTAAAGCCTAATTGCATCTTTGGACATTGTGAATTTTTACAAACAGTACTGCACAGTGGATGGGGTTGCTGACTAGGGGTTGAGGTCTGGGGAGAGAAGCTATGTTGTGAGATGAAAGGTGACTCTGACTTTGTAACTTGGGCGAGTGCAGGTGGCCCCGGATGAGTGTGGAAGGAGGCTGACCCCAAGGTCGCAGCTTTTTCCAGGAGCCTGTGTCAGCAGGCAGAATGCAGGTAGGGATCTAATGGTTATATTATTGTTGGATTGGTTCTTTGCAACTTTTCACCTTATCCATTTCCCCCCAAACAAAACAACTTCTTAGGATTACTGATGTGGAAACTTTTGCATGTAAAACAAGCCTACCGATGATAAGGATCAGGGCTCCCAGTCTGCTTCTGATTTGGCCTTTTCTTTTAAATCCTTGGTACATGGGGAGGTTCCCTGTGAGGACTCACGTGCCTGCCACGGATGCTTTGGCTTCACTGCAAAGTTCTCTTTTCCACTTTTCTTTAATTGTGAGTTGGCTCTGGCTATGGGCAAGAAAGTGCTCTGGAAAAGACTGGGGATGGGAGTTCCCTCTGTCAGCTTTTAGGACTGGAATTCTCTCGGCCCATTTATTAACCATGCCTACATCCTCATGCATGAACCCGGCTTTATTACCCTCTCATTTATCACGTTCTCAGAACAATAAAAGATTAATTTACTGGCTGCTGTTTGATGAGTTTTTGATGCCATGAATGTGTATGTGCGCTAGTGTGTCTCCTGACGGCTCATCTGGGTCAGGCATCCTACAAGGTAGCGCCGGCCCCCGAATGGCCACTAACCTCTCCATAACCCCAGTGGTGATGCGATCACAGCAACCGCTGGTCGGCTTGAGACAGGGTTTAATTTCTCCTGAGTGTAATGGCATCCGGCATCTATAATTATGCTATTTTCTCTCCTGTGCTGATTAAATACGATTTACCCAGAGAGCTAAATGATGAATATTTGAGTGGAGTGTGTTGAACCAATAGCTGGTAAAATAGCCACAATAAATAAACTTGGAGTGGGGGAAGGGCTCACGACAGCTATGACTCTGCCAGGTAACATTAGCAGGTACAAGTGGAAAGAAAGCAAAATTAATACTGAAGCTAGAACCATACCCACCCACCCCACCAGGCTTCTGTTTAAAGGAAAAGCAGCCCTGGTACATGGAAATCTCATTTTGGGAGCTTTCTGGACCTCAGCAGTAGTTATACAACCAGACGCCCATTAATATCATGGTTGGGTATTTTTTTTCCAGCCCCTCCCCCAACTTAAGAATAATCCTCATTCCCTAGCATATAGCTGAGAAATGAGATTCAGCATCACCTCTTCCCATCAACCCGGCTGTGCTCCTCTCCCATCTCCTGTGTTTATTAAAAAGAGGCCTGGCTTGTCTGTGGTTCCTCCATCTATATCAGAGATTTTCACAGAATGAGTGAACTGTCTAAACACGTCTCATAAAAGGGCCAAGGGCCTGATACCAACATCAGCCGAGAAACCTTGGCAAACATTTCCCTCCTCTCAGCTCAAGAAATAAACCAAGAATCTTGAACAATGACAACCCCTTTCTCCACCATATCTTGATTGTGATGCAAAAGGATGCCTTGGTTATTTGTATTAAATATTTACCGCTCAGGAATGCAGCATGAATGTGAAGGGACTGAGCGTTGCAGCTGTTGGGACAGATACATGTGGAGGTGATCAAGAAGAGGCACCCTATCAGCAAGAATTGATTGAGGTCACCAAAGAACTAGGTCTAGTGAGGGTGGGGAATCAACAAGAAGTGGAGGACCAGGTCCTTCCTTTCCAGGCATGTGGAGTATTATTTGGTAGAAAAGACCTACAGACATGAAATCATTGGAAAAGAGTACCAACTAGGTATCAGGGGGAGGGGTAGAGATGACACGCATCACCTGAGACTGGAGAAGAAACAGGTCTCTGTGAGTGAGGGGCAAGAAGGAAGATGCCGTGCAGGCGATGACCCCTGAGGTAGACAGTCAAGGGCATTGGGGTTGGGAGGAAGAAGCAGACAGAAGGAGGAAGGGCTAGAAACAGAGCCCAGAGCCCTGTCCACTTTAGATTGTATTACTGGGGGACCGAAGGGGGCGACCCTGCTTTGTCTCCACATTCATATTGGTTTTCTTCAGTGGCGGTCCCTGACCTTATGTTTGCAGTGGGGATTTTCCCCAGAGGCCAAAGGCCAGCTGTCTTTGATAAAACATCTCAGGTTTGAGTTCAATTAGAAGCTTCTGGATTTCTTTTTCACCCTTGAGATCCACCTTCTTTGGAGGTGGAAAGAAAATAGGAGACTGTCCTCTGAGAGCCTCTTCCAGAGGACTGGCCAGTTCACAGCCCTTGCTGTGAGGTCATGGAGGGCTGGACCCGGCTGGACAGTGGGCGGCAGTGAGACCGTGTTTTTCGTATCCTTGACTTACAAGCTGTGCGTTCTCTACTTTAATGGCAATACCTTCCTCCTTCCAACTCCCGGGGGTGGGGGTGGGGGGGGCTGCAGAGAGATTTAAAAGCTTCTCTTCACATAACTACACGGGAAGTGTGGGGACAATGACAACCTTATGGGAAAATATTCTTTGAGCATATGTTGATACATACAAAGAAAACATCATTTCCTTGGGCATTTTGCATTTGTTAGATATTTTACTTTCCTTCCCTCTTTTGCTAACCTTGCTTTTTCCTTTCTTCTTTACTGCTGAAGGCTCATATAATAAAACCATTGTATTTCTGTTTGGGTCGGTTTCAATGCCTTCTTCCTGCGTTTTCTCCCCCCCGCCCCCAATACCTGGTCCCATGGCATGTTTTTATGCTGCTTTTGTCTGTGTTGTCTTTTTGTTTGGAAATTACGTGAAAGATGAACCACCAAAAGAGAATATACTTTGGATAGTCCAAAGACATACTGGTATTAACAGCAATTGTTGCAAAAGTAAAATTAAACCGAGAATATCAAGAGGGTTTTACCGTCAGTGGAAGGCTTAGTAAACTAAAAGCTAGAAACCTTACCAGAGGAATTGCTGAAATCAAAGCAAGACTTCAAACCTTTGGAAGAATAATAGTGCACATACCTGTGTATTTTCACCAGATAGGAGAAGCTGAGGAGAAATTTCATGTAGTAGAATGAGTTCAAACATTCTGTATTCCAAACTCCAATTATCTGTTGCAGGTCAAGGGGAAGAGGGGAAGAAAGATGCCTCTAACTTATGGGAAAGTGAAAGTGATCTGTAAATCCTTTTCTGTTCAAATAAAGTGAGGCCAGGGGAAAGAAAAGATCTGACAAATGTTGAGAAATATCCCAGAGTGGCAGGGGTGATCTGGAAGAAGTGGCCACGTAAGACGGGTGGAGCCCAGAGATGCCATTCATTCTCTCCAACCAGGAGTTCCTCTTGCTTTAAGAAGTTACCTCTGTTAGTCTCCTAATTTCACGTCCCCTCGACCATAAACTGGGCCTTGGTTGAGAGAGCAAAGAACTGTAGAGAATGTCACACAGATTCATGGATTATAAAGCCCGAAGGCCAGAGTTTCCCTCCTACCTCTGCTATTTATTTGTCGTGTGACTCGAGTATGTTCATCGATGTCTCCAGGTCTCAGTGTTTCATGTTTAAAAGGAGTATAATAATCATGCCCAGAACCAGTAGGATGCGTCTATAAAGGAGGAGACTTATTATAAAGAATGGATTCACCATTGGTGGTTACAGCACCTGGCAAGTCCTAAATCTGCAGAGTGGAGTGGCAGGGTCAAGACCTGGGAGAGCTGGTGGTGCAGATGAAGTTCAAAGTTAGTCTGCCAGAAAATCCTCCCTTGCCATGCTTTTTAGTCTATTCAGGCTTTCAAATGATTGGATGAGGCCCACCCTACCGTGAGAGCAATCCGCTTTCTTAGAGTTCACGGATGTAAATATTAATGTCATCCAAAAACACCCTCCCAGTTGGCATGTAAAATTAACCATCATCCTTCCTCCTGGGTCTGTCCCGTTTGTCTGACCTATCTGTCATGAGGGCTCTATAAGTATTTTGCCACTATTATGAATATAAAAATGACAACAATGGGCTGGGCACCTGTAGCCCAGTGGTTAGAGTGCCAGCCCTATGCAGCCGGGCTGGCAGGTTTGAACCCAGCCTGGGACCGCTAAACAAAAAAAGAAAAAAAGAAAATGATAATAATGATACAGTGGGGATTATCAGCAGCGCTGTTAGTAATACCACAGTGGAGTCTGAAATGCGGGGTCTCTATCATCTATTAACTTTGTAACCTGGAGCAAGGTCTTCTCCCTCCCCAAGTCTATATTTCCTGGTCTATGAACTAGAAACAAGAGGAGATACCTCCCAGGGTGTTTGTGTGAAATGAATTTTTGTAAGTGTAGCTATTTGAATTGTGTTTTGTTGACATGCAGTATGTACTATACAAATGTTCATAGCTGCAGTTATTATGAAGATAATGATACTAAATATAGCTAGCATTCCCCCAGAATATGACACAATTTTGGCCTTGGCCAAGATTCTTAACCTCCCCAAAACTTATCTAAAAAATACAGATATAGGTATAATATAGCATTTTGAACTTTGATGCATAGCACGCTTTGTACAAGCGTCTGCTCCTGCAGTTATGACAATGATGGCTGTCACTGTAATTGGCATTACTACCAAATCTGATACGTCTACTAGCTGTTGACCTTGAGCAAGTGCCTGAACATTCCTGAGTCTACGTTTCCTCATCTGGAAAATGGGGTAAATGTTGAGTAGTACCTTCCTTGTAATGTGACTACAAGGAGCAAGTTAGAACTTGGGAGGCACTCACCACCATTCCTAGCTCATGACCCTTTGAAAGCTCTCACTGAGCACCGAGCATTGGTTCATTCTTGAACTCTATGCACCAGGAATTCCCTAGCAGTGACACTGCTGCCTCATTTCTCAGCCCTCTGCCATCTCGGCAACAACCCGACACACTGTCACTTAGTCAGCAATAGGGACCATCCTACTTCCAAAGTTAGCCACCCTATTTGGGGCAACTCTTAGATCTAGAAGAGTTTTCTCTTTTTGTTCGGAAATTATGTGAAAGAAGATAAGTTATCAGTTCTCATCAGCCTTTAGCATTAGCTCTGTTGTCAGGACCATGCAGAGCACATTTGTCCCTCTCCCATAAGACATCCCTCCAAATATTTAAAGACAGCTCTCTCATTTCTCCCAAGTGTTTTGTCACCAGACTAAACATCCGTAGCCCCCTTGCTCCTTCACCCTTTGTCACATGGCATGATTGCAAACCCCTCACTGTCTGGGTTGCTGTCATGTGGACCCACTCCAGTTTGTCACTGGCCCCTTAAATGACAGGACTGCATTCAGCAGCCCAGATGGGCAGACTTGCCCCACTGGGTCTGTTCCATTACAGACCTCGTCCAGCACCATGTTTTATTAAGGTGTCCGGAATCTGGAGTGGATCTTTCAGCAACATCATCAGGCCTCTCCTGAATTCAGTCTTTGATTGGTTCAAGCTATTTTCACACAAATTGCTTATAAGCAAAACCCTCTTCCTCTTGCCTTTGGCACTTGAAGCATTGAGCCTCTATGTTCATATCTCACAGTCCAATTATATTTCATCTCATTGAGTCTGTGTTTCAATCTACTGATATGTTTTGAAAAGGAAGAATTTATTACGTTTTCATTAGAAAATTAATTCATGCTTATGGTAAGATATTTCAGAAATATAGAAAAGTGCAGAGAAGAGAATAAATATTTATATCCCACTGTCCAGAGATAACCATTATTGGCCTCTTAGTGACTTCTTTCTGGTCCTGTTTCGTGGGGCATTTTTGTGAGTAATATGTGTGTACGTACATTTGTTGTTACAAACTTGAGTTGCCTCAATGTACACAGTTTTGATTCCTTTTTTGTTTCATTCAATATTCTACCATACGCAATTTCCTATATCATCCAATTATGTTCAAACATGTGACTGCCAGGTGTGTCCTATAAATATATGGTAACCCAAAATTTACTCTAATCATCCATTCCTCTATTGTTGGAAACGAGGATTGTTTCCAGAATGTAGTTGCTATAAATAATGCTTCCACCAGCACCTTCATCTATAACAGAGTTTCTGAACCTCAGTGCTGGTGACATTCTGGGCTGGATAATCCTTTGTCATGTGGATGGTCCTGCATGTTGTAGGATCTGTGGTAACACTCCCAGCCTCTGCCTACTATATGTCCCCAGCAACACCCGCCCTCCACTTGAAATGCCTCAAAATGTCTCCAGACATTGCTACATTTTCCTGGGGGTAAAATTGCCCCCCACAGAGGACTGCAGGTGTTTGTCCCTTTGGGGGTGTGTGTGAAGGGAGATGGTGGGAGCAGGGCTCCAAGTGCTGAGAGCCAAGGGCTGCATGGTCAGTAGAGAATTTTAAAACAATAATAAGAGCAACTAAAACTCGGTCGCTTTTTATTATCATCATGTGCAGGTTGTGTTATTAATAAAAGTGTCCTTCCTACCAGAAGAGAATGTTCCCATTCCACCACCACCACCCACAAGTGGTTTAGCTGTCGTCTCTGTCAGAAAGAGTCTCAAGCTATGTTCATGCTCCCCAGAGGTTTGCAGAATTTTAAGAAAATAGCTTCATGCGTTTTGTCTATTGTTCTACTTATAACTCTCCTCCTCCTCATAGGTCTCGGGCCCCGGGACAAGGCCAAGCAACTATTGCTATCTTCCAAATCATGTTTTCTCTCTGTTAAGCATTATTTTTCTTTTTCCTTTTTTTTTTTTTTTTTTGGAGACAGAGTCTCACTGGGTCGCCCTGGGTAGAGTGCCATGGTGTCATAGCTCACTGCAACCTCAAACTCTGGGCTCTGCCTTACTCTCCCAAAAAGTTGAGACTACAGATCCCTGTCACCGTGCCAACCTAGTTTTTCTATTTTTAGTAGAGACTGGATTTCATTTTTCCTCAGACTGGCCTCGAACCACTGAGCTCAAGCAATCTACTGGCCTCTGCCTCCCAAAATGCTATGGTTACAGCTATGAGCCATAAACATTATTTTTCTATTTGATCAAGTTCAAACAGCCTAACTGCTTCTTCTCTGGGGTACCTCATCTTCCAGGTCCCTGGGACCACATGCTGGAGGGTCTGGGGCACCCTCCCTCATTTGCCAAATCCTGTTTCCATTGTAGCACTCCCCTGTTTAAAATAAGGTTCAGCGTCTTCCTTTACTGCTGACCAAGTGTGAACACCACTCAGATGTGAACACCCCATAGGTGTGAACACTACTCCAACCTGTCCTTTCCCAGACCATCAAATGTGGCTTCCCCCAGTCCCTAAATAGGCCTGTCTGTTGCTGTAGGCCAGAGTCTTTGCATGAGGGAGCACACATTAGGCTCTGTGGCTTTGCATGTGCTGTTACACTTCCTTGGGTCACCCTTGTTTGTTTCCTATACAAACCCTCCCAGTGGGAAGCCTCTCTGGGGTTCTGAGTCCTTCGTGGACACGCCACCTCTCTGAGCTCTTACCTTGCTTACGTGGTCTGTCTCATATCATTTCGTACTTGACTTCTCTAGATTTCTAGCCGTTTCAGTCACTTTGTCCCATTTTGACAATTTTAAACTTCCCGGAGGCAAAAATGTCTCATACTTGTATATCTTCTCAAAAATGAGTCTGTTAATACTCAATAAGTAGTTGATGACAAATGCATGATTTGTCCCATTCCAACATGACTGAGTCAACTTCCTCATTTCCTCGCTCAGCACCGTAAAACTCAGTGCAAGAACATACGTTGTCTGTGACTCAGATGGTTTAATTTAATCTAAGAATAAATATTTGGCCAGTAGTGCTGCCAAATATCCTAACTAGGTAGACAGCCAAACCTAAATCTCAAAAAAGCATACCTGGTTTTTCCATTTCTTGTTCTTCTGACAAATAAGTGTTTGCTACAAGAATCGAATGATCTGTAACTATCTCCACCGGCTCTAGGCACTCACCCCTTCCTTTGGCTGTTTAAATCCTTCAGCATTCAAAGCCAACTCACTATTTAGCACAGGTTGCAGAAATCACAGGAGCTGGCCAATTTAGGGGTGAGTTTTGGTCCTTCAGCATCAAGGAGCTTCCTGAACTTTCCATTCAGTGTTCCCGTAAAGGTAATTGCTCATCTTCAAGGTACCTGGTACCCATTTCCAAATGTCATCCCACAGTTCATTTAAACTGAAAATCACGCCTAATATACTTCGGCTGCCTGCCCCCAATTTCTCAAACTCTGAACTTTCAGGAAATTATCATCCCATTGTGAGTACAAAATTTTAAGGAAAATTTAAACTATGAATTTTAACAACGCAGAATATGAAGAAACCAAAAATGATGTTAAGAGGAGAAAAGATGGCCGAGGCTAAAAAGGGAAGAAAAAAAAGATCTGGTAGCTAGAATCCTCTTTAGAGGGTGCACGTGGCTCTGGTTTTTCCATCTGTAGCCCCCACAGCCGCTGGCAGGTAGGGGGACCCCGAAGAGAGTGAGCCAGAGCAAGATGACGTTAACCTTCACTCATTCCTGGCATGACGGAGTCAGAGAGCTGTCCTAGAGCACATCACGTTCTATTCCGAGAACATGTTTTTGCAGAAAGAAGCAATTTTTCCAGTTTCAGAGAAACAAGAGAATTTTTTTGTTTTTTTTTTTTTTTCAGTCCAGCCTCCAAAAGCTCCTTGACCAGCAACCTTTGGTGCGCACTGTCCTCACGGGGTCAGCCCAGATTGATTTAGTGATTAACTCCAACATTTTTCTGGCTTCTCCACTACACCAGCACATTTCAGGTTTCTAAATATAGGTCAACCCAGGCAATTAGGAGAAAGCTTCTGTTTTTGAAAGGTATTCAGCAGGCAGAAAGCCAACTTTACAAATGAGTGATCATGTGTACAATGTCTGGCCTCAGATGACTTGATGGACAGGGTCTGCTATATTCTCGGCTATGTTATTTAGACATAAAGATGCTGGGTGTATGAAAAGCTTTTGCATTTATTACTTAAAAACTACATTAGTCATAAGAAACTTTAGTTTGTCATCCAAAAATACAATGGTCAGTGACCTTGTTGTCATCTCCATTTTGGGGTTGTGAATTTCGTGGTCTTGTGGCTGTTCTTGTGTTGGAGATGAGCTGGTCTGGGTCAAGTGAACCCTTGGTGCCACTGACCAGATGGCCACTGGTAACTTAATCAGGGAAGGTTTTCATTTGATCTTCACCTACCTTCACAGTCTTCTCTTAATAACGTCCAAGCCAGGAAATTGATCATGATGCCCCAGCAGGCTAGGAATGATAAAATGAGCCAGTAACTCTGGGCGGGACATTATTTAGGAGGTCACCACTCAAGGCCAACTTTCCACGTAGACAATCTGGCTCCCGTTGGGCAGGGCCCAGAAGCCTGGAGAGCAGAAGTCACTGGGTTCAGGTCTTATGCTCACAAAAATAACCCAAATATAAAGATGATAACATTATCTCCGATGAGGTGATCCAGTCCTTTTAGGGGCATTAGAAGTATTGATGTGTTGAATGTAAATACTCAAACCACTGCAATGTTTGAGCCTCTGTTTCAATATTTATTGATTTAAAAAATATATACGAAGAATGGACAACAAAATTTTGAGAGCAGGCTTGGCGCCCTTAGTGCAGTGGTTATGATGTCAGCCGCGTATACTGAGGGTAGCGGGTTCGAACCCAGCCCGGGCCAGCCAAAGAACAATGACAGCTGTAACAAAAAATAGATGGGCGTTGTGGTGGGCACCTATAGTACCAGCTACGTGGGAGGCTGAGGCAAGAGAATCAGTTAAGCCCAAGAGTTTCAGGTTGCTATGAGCTATGATTCCATGGCACTCTACCAAGGGCTACAAAGTGAGACTCAGTCTCAAAAGAAAAAACAAGTTTGTTTTTTTTTAAGAGCAAAGGCAAGACTATGTTCTCTTGGGTTGGGAAGCTGCATAAACACTTTAGGGTAGGACAGCCCTATTGTACACAATTGAAACTTGGTAGAATCTCGAACCTTGTCCCCTAAGTTGTGGTCCAGCGGCCAGCAGCATCAGTGTCACCTGCAGAATCCCATGCTCTCCATCAGGCCAACTAGACCAGGTGATTCCTATGTGCTTCCTAGTGGCCAAACTTCGTTTCAAAAGAAGTTTGAGGTTCAGTTAATAAGCTGGGACTGCGTGGATCTTGAAGCTCACAGAGCTGTGCCTATGTATTCTTCCTGTCAGGATGCTGAATTTTTTCCTCGCCAAAGAGGAGGCAGCATATGAAATGAAATCATCTACCATCACGGGATGTTAACATATCAAGGTCGTCTTCTCTTTCTTCTTTTCCTCTGCTCTCTCTCACGGGAATGGATATGGCTGGCAAATTAGTAATGCAGAAACTTCCTGGGACTTGGGGCATTTCAGAGAAGTGGAAATTCCTGGGCCTTGAGGCGGTGAGCATTGGCTTCCGCACTGCCCAGTGAACTCATGTTGCAGAGATGGTAACCAGGAAAACACACCCGGCCACGTGGCTGCTCACATCTAGATCACCAGAGGGATGGAAGTCAGTGGGAATCACCTGATTCTCATTCCCAAGCTACAGTGGTGTCTCTCTTCCTCATCTTTAGCTTTCAGACCACAACAAGGCACCATGGATGTCAATCATCTCTAGGTGAATTCCAAATCCATTGTCCTCTCTTCACGGACCAATTGTCTGGTTCTGCCCACCTCAACAACCACCTGAGAAGTTTGAAAACGGACTTCTCTTCCTCTACTTTATAATGGATTACTGACCCAAACTTGGGCTTTTCTCTTATTCAACAACTTTACCAGTAGAAAACCCCATTCTGCAGCCCCCCCGGGTGAATTGCTTCCCTCTTGAGGACTCCAGAACTGCCCGGCTGGCGGCCTCCTTCCTTGCACCTGGCAGCGCAGCCATGCTCTCAGCAGCCCTCTCTGCCGTGGTGAGGGGAGCACGGCCCTTTCTCTCTGCTCCTGGGCCATTTTTCCTAGGCTGCTTTTCTCTTTTTTTAATTTTATTTTATTTTATTTGTGGTCCCTGTCATTCCACTGGGGCAAGGGGGTAAAGAGATCTGACACTAAGTGCAGGGAAATGCTGAATCTGGAATCTATCTTCCAGACGGCACCAGAATAAAAATTCATGGCAGGACAGCAGCTGCTGACACACTCCCCAAGACATATTGCAGGTAGCATTATTTATTGTGGCAAGGAGTTCATAGAAGTGCTACCTCAAAGCACCCTGAGAGATCCTAAAAAGCCCATCTCCCATCAGGTGAGGCAGATTTATGGAGGCTGCTCTTAGCGAGGTCAGGCAGCGAGGCTAGGGAAGCAGGTTCCTTACAGAAAGCCTGGATTCCCTTAGCATATTCAGCGCAGTTTGATTGGTTCAAAGGAGGGCTTGAGTCTGTAATGTTGACCATAAAATTGCAGTGACACGCTGCTTTAGATAAGAGGGCTGGAGGAAGGGGGCAGGGATCCTGTGGGCACAAGTGCAGCCAGCCCAGGCAAGACCCCGGCATGCACTCATATTTTAGGTTAACGTGCAGGGAGAGGATGGGGGATGGAATCGGGCAGATGAATGTTCACACAAAGGAAAGCTGAACCCACCAATCTGGAGACAGCTAACACCCTGCCTGTGTACCCATAAAACCACGGAAACACAGGCGGGGGACCTCTAGGCGCACACCCAGGTAGAAACAGCACGCCAAAATCGGGCCAGCCGGTTTGACCTCACAATTATCCTATAGTCACTGGGAGGAAGGACTGCTTTCCCCATGACCCCTGCAAACTTGATCAAGGGTCTCTCAGCTCTCCATTGGCCCTGATCCTATGTTTATAAGGTGTCATTCCCCATGCTGATGGCTAAGACATCAGATACTCACATTCCGACTCCACTCCCAGAACCCAGATGTGGCCCAGAACTGAGGCCCTCCTGCAAGCTCAGGGAGCTTGGTCAGGGGTGGGCAGCTGCCAGGGAAGGGCACTGAATTCCTCTTTTCTGGAGTAAACGATGTCCACCCAGGGCCAAGAGCAGAGCGGGTAAGCTGAAGACCCACGTCAGCTGGCTTTTTCTGCATCTGGGGCTTTTGAACCTCAGTCAGATTGGGTGAGCCACACTCACAGATTCTGAGCCAGAGTCTTCCGTATCCATTTGCTTGTTCCAGTCAGTTGCCACTGATCCTGTTCCTAGGGCACCACATTTGTCGTCCAAATCGGTGGCCTCCTGTGGGCGGCTCGGGTAAGGGACTCAAATTGCCGTCGACTTTCCACATCGGAGTCAGAGAGATGGAATGTGTGAGGGAATGAGATGGCCATCTAAATAATTGAGGTGATTATCTTTTTCTGAATTATTCAGCTAGGACCTAAATTGTCCTATAAATTCATAGAAAGGTAGGTTTGGGGCTTGACTTCTACAGATAATAGCTTTAATTCTTCATTCCACTCAAACCCATAGGTTCAGTTATAAAGTGACTCTTCCCCCTTTTGTTGAAACTGGCAATGTTGAGGCCTCTGTCTCCACCTGGTTTTAAGCACTCCCAACCAAGAGTCCTGTGTACGTGAGGTGTTTGGGACATCTGTCTCCGTTCCTAAGGTCTGCCTCTAGAATGTGAGCTGTGGGAGGGGGCAACATGAAGAGTTTTTTTTAACTTAATTGCAGTGTGCTTTCTGGCATTTCATCCTGATGGAAGTGGAGGAGCTGTTACAATTTCTCCTTTGTTTTTGCCTCCTTCCAAATCATGCCCATTTAGAGCCTCTCTCTAATTCATTTGCATACCATGTTGATCACTCGTGTCCATGAGCTTTAAAATATAAACACCTCCCACTGTTTACAGCTAACTGCTCACAGCAGAGAGTCCAAAGCCTTGGTCTTTTTCTATTTTGCTTCCAGATCTAGCCTCTGTCCTGAGGGATGTGGCCGCTGACTTGGCCAAGTCTGGGAGGAGGCCCGGGGCCTCTGAGCGCCACTGCTCAGATGGTCGTCCTTGCCCACTGGCCTCCACCGTCGTTCCTCCGAGTACCACTGTTGACCCTCTGAGGGCCAACGCTTGACCTCATTAATACAAAAGGGGAGAAAGCTAAGTGAATGTTTTCACAGCCTCCTTTTTCTCCAGGCCAACTGGAGGTTATCAAGGCCAGGGGCTGCTCTCTAGTTCATAAACCTGTTAGGGTATTCGGAGTCATGATTCTCTTATTCAACTGTCTGTGCTTTTCCTTGGGACAACTAATCCCTCAGCGTGACTGGTGGAAGCCGCGGTATTGATTTCTGTGTCTCTCTAAACCTCAGTTGTGTTCAACGCTTGTTAGACATCTGAAGGAATATCCAGTGGGCTCTGGGGGCAATTTGAGAGCCTGGCTCAATAGGCCTCTCTTGAGAGAAGTTTCTGTAAGGTTGCTGGGCAAGCCAATCGAATAGATTTTTAAATGAGAGGGAGAAAGGGAGGGGAAGGAGGGGGTGGGAGAGAGGAGAGGAAAAGAAAGAGAAGAGAGGAAAAAAGATAAAGAGGAAAGAGAAGGAGCAATGAGAGACACAAGGTGGGGGGGGGGATAAAGAAAAGATGAAGAAAAGAAAGGGGAAAGAGAAAGGGAGCTTTCTCCTGCTAAGAGAGCTCTCAACGGACTTCCATCCTTCTCCTCTAGTCTTCACACTCCCTCTGTTAGTAAAAGAGGAATTTTTTTTAATGTTCTGGTCAACCCTACTGGAATGAGGACCCATCCTTATGGTTGGCACCTGTGTGGGGCTGTGGAGTGTGTGGACTCTCTCGGGGCTTGTGCACCTGCAGCACTCACGGCCCACGTTCAAGTTTCATCTCTGCTTCTGTGCCAAGGTGAGGCCTTGGGGATGCTCCCATCAGATCAGATTGAAGCTATGAACAAAGTTGATGACAAATTGCAAGATTCCCTTTGGTAGTACCATCCATCTTGAAAGAGTGCTTTTAACAAAAACAAACAAAATACAGACCAAAGGGGAAAAAAGCTGAAATAAAGTTTTTTTCCAGGAAATATAATCGTAAAGTGATTGTAATAAAACAGTAGGACTTAGCAATGATTTTTCTCTGTCCTTCAGTGTCCGGACCTCACTGAGATGCCCCATACTGCAGGGCCTCTACGTCTGTCTATGCCAGTGGTTCTCGACTGGGGCTAACTTTGTATCCTCTTAGCCCCATCCAGAGGACACATGGCAATGTCTGGAGACATTTTTTATTATCATGACTCATGCAAGAGCCACTGGCATCCAGTCCAACACTTGACCCAATTAATACAAAAAAGTGGCACTGGCCAGGGATGCTGAGAACCCCTGTGACACTCAGGATGGCCCCACAGGAAAGAATGATCCCAACTGAAATGCGAGCAGGTCCCACCTCGAACAACCAGGCTGGGAGCTATGGGAAAGTGTGATTTCCCAGGTTCCTATCTTATTTGCTTCCCAATTTTACCTAAAACCCTTCTTTCCTTGGCCAGAAATATAGAATAGGTCACCTCTCTAGGAAATTGTTTTTATCGAGACAAAGTCTCATTTTGTCCCCCAGGGGTAGAGTGGCATGGTGTCATAGGTCACAGAAAGTTCAAACTCTTGGGCTTGAGCAATCCTCCTGCCTCAGCCTCCCCAGTAGCTGGGACTCCAGGCACCCACCACAAAACCTGGCTAGTTTTTCTATTTTTATTAGAGATGGGGTCTCACTCCTGCTCAGGCTGGTCTCCAACTCCTGAGCTCAAGCAATTCACCTGCCTCAGCCTCCTAGAGTGCTAGGATTACAGGTGGTGAGCCACTGTGCCTGGCTGGAAATTTTTTAAAAAATAATAATACAAAGGTAAGACTAAGAGGCAGCTATATTCAGGCCTCCCAAACCAATCTCTCTGGACACGAGCCCAAGAGTCTACATTTTGAAGTCAGGCCGGTAGCTCTTCCACACAACCAGATTCGAGACTCCCAGAAGAAGGTATGTGGGCCCTTCCAGATGCTGTCAGGGGTCCAGCTGCTGTCATGTCCAGATTTCTTCCAATCAGAAATCGATTTCCTAACTTCTAGACTTGGAGGAAGGTCCACCAGCCTGACAGAGTGCAGAGCAAGGCAGTTCCATCTTGTCAGATGGTCCAGCATCGACGAATCCTAGACTGCCCCAGCATGAGGGGGCCGGGCTCCTCCCAATGTCACACCTTTCTGAACTGGTTGGACCATTGCTCTGCAAACTCAAAGAGAATTCTTGGCTGTTAGAGTCCCAATGTGCTGGTACTGGGCCACCTGCAGGGACACCCTTGCTCTTTGGTGTCCCCCAGTAGAGACCCAAGGGGCTGTTCAAATGCTCGTGTGCTACTTGGAACACATCAAGGCTATAATCCATAATGGTCTCCTGGAGTCTTTGTTTTCAACAGCAGGGCATTTTGGGGTGTCCTTTGTCTTATCAGGTGGCCCTGGGAACATATTTGGGAAGGGACTATGATAAATGAATCACGCCAAACTTGTTAACTAAAACTAGGCAGAGCAATCCCTGACAGTGTAAAATCACAGTGGAAGCAATGCCAGGCTTCAGATGATGGCGTGGATAATTAAGATTTGTAAAACCTGTTTTCCTACTGCCATGGGGACAGAGAGAAAGAGAGAGATAACAAGACGTAATTGTCCTGGTTCATAGTTCTGTGCTCTGCTGGGCTTGAGGAGAGCTGGCTTAGAAGGCATAGGAGGTTTCTCGTCCTCTCTCCTCTGCTTCCTTCAAACCCTGCAAACATAGAAGGGCCTAGAATGTGTGCAGCGGAATATGGGGCGTTCTGCATAAATAAGGCCAAACATTCAGCCCCTTCCGGCCCAGGTCTCAGCATGCTCCTTCTGGGCCGGGCCACGTTCCTGGGTTTCCCCTTCATCCTCAGTGTGGGCCCTTGCCCGCCTCATTACCAATGCCTTTCCCAGGACTCCAGCCTGCCCCTCATCAAGATTTATATTGCCACATTCATTAGGTGATACAATACTGTCAACAGAATCAGTGGTGGCAGCGGTGGCCTCATTATCTCCGTGGTTAACCCCTGCCTCCCCAGTGTTGGTCCCTGTCTGGGATTTTTAATTCAAATTAAATTTTAATGCTGCAGCTTTGATGTTTGAGGTAGACCTGCCTAGCCAGGAGGTGGCTGGGGATAGAGATTCTAATATTTTGGCCCTTCACCTTCTTAGGAATCCCAAGGAAAGTGTCCCTAGAAAACACTTGTTCTCTTCCAGGGTTTGAAAAGCAATGTCTGATACTGTAACTTATTTCATTTTTCTGGTTGGACTAATAAACTAAGGAACATATATATTTCAAATAGAGATATATTCAGGTATAGATCATACCAGATTGTCTAAGGACTACATAGTATTTGGGCCCAGATGCTCGATGTGACTCTAGGGGGTAGCTAAGGGATCCCCGCCTGCAAAATAATAATAATCATAATTTAGATTTAGAGAGGAAATTAGTCACCTTAGAGACTTTTTGACATTAAAAAGAAATAGCACCCTTTTCTGGAACTTTATCTCCTTGTAGTTCTCCCTATATCTCCCAGGTATTGATGTTGTTTGAGATACAAAAAAAAAATGCACATAGTTTTTATTTTTATGCATTTATTAACCAAAGTGAAATTGCTCCAGCTATGTTCAAGGCTCTGTAAAGTAGAGACCTTGTCTTATTTCAGGCATCATTATTAAGTAATGAAATACATTTTTGCTGCATAACTGGCCTGTGGTAGGCCTGCCAGGGTGGGGAAACACAGGAAAAGCTTGTCCTTAATATTGAGTATTGCTCAGCCCAACCTCCGTCCATTGGCGGTTAATAATGCCACGACTAGCTATTCCAATCACATGGTAAGGCCCAGAAGTATAAAGGATATTCTGTGAGCTTTCTATCTAATTGCACCCTATAATAATCAACAGCAGTTTCTCTTCTGGTTGTTGATGGAAATAGTAGAAAACAGCATAAAGTCTAATATTAATTGTGTTTGCATTATATGCACTGTACTCAGTGCAATCTGATCGGTTTCCTCTGCTCGACAGCCCCGTAGGTTATTAGCCCACACCCTCCAGAGGAAGGAGCAGAGGCTCAGAGAGGTTCTATCACTTAGCCAAGAGATTTGAAAACATGAGATTTGAACCTGGTCTGCCCATCTCCCACCTCCGTGGAGGCATTCCCCACATGCTGCCTCTGGTTTCTCCTTAAAATGAAAAGTCCATGAGTTATCGGGGCCCCATCTGCCCTATTTGACTAGATTGCAAGTAGAAGGATTTGGCTTCCTTCCACCTTTGATAGTTTACCTCTCATTTACCTGGTCTGTCTCCTCAGGCCTCCTTATAGGAAAGGCTAAAAATAGGGGTTGGATATGTGCTATAGGGGTGCACATCTTAGTCACACCTACGTGTCTGCACCAGAAGACGAGGTTACTGCTTGTCTGGGGAACAGTGGCACTTCTCAACACACGTATAGGTTTGCTCCAGATTCAGCACCTGCAGTACCAGGGGTATGAGAGGTTCTCTTCATTAAACATGTGGGCTTTGGGATCTGGACTCGCACCCTGACTCATCCCTCTCTTCCCACTTCTGTGACATTGGTCAGTTCTGTAGCGTTTTTTTAACCTCAGCTCTGATATCTTTTAAAAAATGTGTAATAATCATCTCTGCTTCATGTGGCTATTATAGAAGTAAATGCAATAATTCCTATTAAAGCCCTTTGAACATCACATACCCCATGGCAGGTGTTCAATAGATGTTTATTATCTATGCTGTTGTCAATGTCATCATCGGTAGTATTTTGTGCTAAACAAATCAGTGCAAAGAATCTACCCATGACCGGGTGACACCTGTGGATCAAAAGAGTAGGGCGCTGGCCCCATATACCTAAGGTGGAGGGTTCAAACCCAGTCCCAGCCAAAAACTGCAAAAAAAAAAAAAAAAAAAAAAAAAATTATACCCATGACCAAGATCCCACAGTGGTAACTGATCAAAGGCAAAAACTCAGTTTCTATGCCTCTTTGAATAAGGGGCTGGGAAGTAGAGGAATAAAAAGCAAGCAGGAAACCGTTTACAGAAGTGTCATGTGGTACATTAATTAGGCCTTCTGATGTTGAGGTTAGCTTTGAACCCGCTAACAGACGGTGATTTTTTTAATTGTGTTCAGATAGATTATCTTCACATGAGGGTAGTACTTTCTGTCCTCAGGTGTGTTGTCAGATTGAGGCCTAGAAACAGACCACATTAGAGTTGGTTTCCCACATCAAGGGTCAGGAAGGCCCACTAAAGATCTCTCCTCCTTCCTCGGTGGACTTTATTTCCACAATCTGCAAAATTCAGTTGTAACGTTGTACTTACACATCGTCATACAAGGTCTTAGCTTGTAGTGATGTTTTTAAATGAGAGTTTGGACATTTTTATGCTTTTTCAGTGATGTCTCTTAAATGAAATTTCATAAGCATTTAGCTGGTAATCTGAACCAATTGCCTGAGTTCTTTCCAAACAGAAAATACAAAGGTCAGGATGCTATGGTTTGAAGCACACACACACACACACACACACACACAGAGAGAGAGAGAGAGAGAGAGGGGATTGCAACGAAAGGACTAGAGACGTGAACCTCTCTGAGGCTGATCCATATGTGGGGGCTGAACCACATGGCCCCTCCAGGGTGTGACAATGCTGTCTGGGGCACCATTCCTGCCACGGGTGCCAACTGGAAATGGGGAAAGGAGCACAGGCTGCTTCCCACACAAGGTTTAGAGACAGTCCCTTCCTGCCAAGAAAGTCCCTGATGGGTCACATCCAACCAGGGCTTTCTCCTCCCTCTGCTCCCTACCCTTCTTGTCTATGCAGCTCCTCCATCCCTACAAGGTGTGAAAATGCAGCCACTGCCTGGTCCTTGGTCCCCTGTTTAGCCCACGCCCAGCCACCTTGCCTTCCCTGAGTGACTCCCCCCACTCAGCCACTTCCCTGCTGCAGCCTCCAGCCTCTGCCATGAGCTGGGAAGCCGGTGGATTTGCTGGCATCCTAAATGTTCCTTTTCAGTTGTGAATGTGGAAACGAGGCAGCCCTAAGTCGATTGCAGATTGCTCAGAGAGAATTTCAAACCCCATGCAAATGGTGGTAGAAGTTTAGCAGATGTGCTGAAACCTAATTATATAGTCGAAGCTTAATTCTCAGAGCCAATGATGAAGGTTTCACATGTGTACAAATTAAAGCTTTAAAAAATCCACACTTTACTTTAGATGATTTCTTCAAACCAGCAAACGCCCAGACACAACTGAACTTTGTTTTCTATCATTAAGCAGTGAGGAAACAGGACATAGGAAGAGGGACAGGCAGATGAAGAGCCGTCCCCCAGCTGGTTCAATGCCAGGACCACAGAAAGTGGTGGTCTTTCTATCCCAGAAGAGCATGGACCAACAGCCATCCACAAAGGAAAACTATAAGAGCCCGCTTTCTGCCTCTTCCATGGCCAGCACGAGCTCTGCTGGTGCTCAGATTTGCTACTGAGAAACTTGTCCCTATATTCCACTGTCTCCAAGATAAGCACATCACCCAGTCCCCCACTTTCTAGTTTTAAGAGTCATTGCTGTTATTTGCACTCATGTTCCTAAGTATAAGCAATGTGTCAACTCTGGGGGAGAGGGACTCTTTATCTGGAGAGAGGCTTTGAGGCTCC
This sequence comes from Loris lydekkerianus, assembly GCA_963574355.1. Lineage (NCBI taxonomy): Eukaryota > Metazoa > Chordata > Mammalia > Primates > Lorisidae > Loris > Loris lydekkerianus. The sequence continues at coordinate 66,226 of CAUYPK010016218.1, read as the reverse complement.
CAGGGTACCATCCATCATCCAGCTGGATCTATGGCCTTCCCAGATGTGGTTCCCAACCTTCTAGCTCAGAAACCAATAACGTCCACATTGAAGGAATGGGCCCTCCTCTTCTCAAGGACAAACTCCCTTGAATAAATTTGTGACATAAAACAAGGGCAATTTATAAAGTTATAATTAAATATATATGTATAATCCCACTGTAATAAATACCCTAGTACAACTAGCTCTTTCCGTCTCTAACATAAATCATCATCAAACTGTAAATGTACTAATTTATAGTGAGAGATAACTGTTCCAGAAAGTGGATTTGCAGAGTTTTAATGCTGAGCTTTGTTCTTGTAGGCATATTTGCTTAGAAAGCCAAGGAATAATCCAAAGGTTTTCTAGAAAGCATCAAACCTGATCGAAGTAAAATAGATTAAACAAATGTATAATGGATGGTTTTGCCAATGATCCCAAATCCTTGAAATCATTGGCCAACCCTCCCTGAATCTCTACCAGCACCGGCTTTGCCAGTGATACTCCAGTACTGCTCCAGCTACAGCAGGTGGTTCTCATTGGCATTGGCATTGCCAACAATGGTCTCCATGAATCTCCCTGCTTCTCACGGGCGAGATTGGACGTTGGCATGTCCAGTAGACCCATTCATCAGGAGGCCCTGATGCATTAGCCCACCTCTTTGAGATGACTGCCCACAAAGAGTTAAGCTTGAAAACCAACGTGCCTTTAATTCATTTTCCTCATTGCCAAATCCTTGGGGGAATCTTCTCACGATTGCCTTCATGCACCAATAGCAGAAAACAGAGCAGAATAGAATACAGTTAATTAAACTGCAGGGACATTTCCAGCACCGAGATCTGAAATGTTCTATTTATACTCATTCCTGGCTGTCATTTAAATTTGTAATCCCCTTCCTAGAAATTCCAATGGAAACTTCTGGTTCTACTCCTGGAAATCCGTCCATCTTCACCTGTTGATGTTGGATGCTTCACTAAGGGTTCCGTGGGGTTGTTTCCAAGCCTGGTGTGATTCAGACTTCTACCAGCTGCGAATCCTGGTATTGCTTGAGTATTCGCCCACAAAAATTCCAAACTTGCAGTGGTTTCCCATGTGTACCTGTGAGGTGGTTCTCGTCCCCTACATCCTCCTTCCCCCTTGATGTGGGACAAGGACCACCTCACAGGTAGATGTGAGAAACCCGGGTTCTTCCTCTCCATAGGTTGGCCTGCAGCACGTGCACCTCCTGGGTGTTGAAGTGGATGGTACCTTGAGACACAAAGTGGTATCGCTCCCCTTTTGTTCTGAGGTGCGTTAGGACTCCACTGTCTGTGGAGGCCACAGTGGTTGACGCCACCTGTGAATCCCAGCTGTTCTGATTTGGTCCTGTGGAATACACCCAAATTTCCTGCTTCCAGCCTGATGAATACCTTCTTCTTTCAACCCCCCCACGCAGAACAAAGATGTCTGATGAGTCTGGGGTCAAACCTAAGTGGGCTCCAGTGGTCAGACCCCTCCCCAGCCTTGGGCCATCCCCGGTGACCCAGCGGGCACCCCATCTCTTTCTTCTGTGTACCCCACAGAGACACACAGCACATAGTGGAAAGCATTAACAGCAAAAGAAGATAAATTCCTCTTAGATTCTTCTGGAAAGTGTTTTAGCTTAAGACTTGGAAGGAACTGGTGGCTATATAAGATGCCTTTTTACATGACTGCTCTGTTCCCTCCAGAATTTAAATATTTTGAGTTTTCATTTTAGCCTCCTAGGCATCTTCTATTAAAATAAAGCCTGGCACGTCTATATTTCATGATGTCCGAGGGGTCCAGATTGGGGCAAGAGATTAAAGACTATCACCCTGGAGTGGGGAAGGTTGGAATGTCTTTGCAGGCTCTGAATCCCCTTCTATCTCCCTGGAGAAATGTCTGTACTCAAAGGTCACACCTTGTGCTATGCTCAGTAATGTGCACTAATCACAACCAAGGTCATTACCCTGCCCCGATTTCTCTTCTTTCTCCTGTTAATAATACATTTCCTCCTCCTTTTAGCTTTACAAATGTCTGCGGGCAATATGTACATTAGATTTGTTTTTGTTTTTAGCTTTTCTCTGCAATCCGTACAACTATCTTGTAAGAAACATCACACGGTGAACGTCAATGTGGATCTTAAATGGCAACTCAGAACCTCCCTTATATCAATACTTAGACACGTCAGTCCTGGCTATGCTGCTGCTTACCCAGAGGGGAGTTTAAGAACACCCTATCAAGACTTTTTCTACAAACGTAGATAAAACATTATCAAACAAAGCCAAAAGCAAGATGCTTGACCAGTGCCTAGCACCCAAACTTTCTTACCAAAATAACATGGTGCGCTCAGAGCCAGCTCCAAAGCAGCCACGGTTAACCCCCGCAGGGGCGTGAAGAGGCCTCCCGTGGGACAATCAAGGGCATTTTCACAAAAGTCTGTCAAGCTAGCTTGAAATTGCTGTCATGGCTCTTGATGGCTATGGTTCCAAAACACAGCTAGTTAAAGTCCACATGCCTGTTCGGTCCGGGTCCACACACGTGCGCACCAGGTGCTGCAGACTCTCCTGGCGGCTGTGCATTTGAGGGAAAGGGAAAGGTGAGATAAGCAGACGCCATCCACATCCCAAGCCTTCTAATCAGGGTGAGCAGATGCTCTCCTGAGAACTCCGTGGTGAGATGTCACTAATGTAACAATTAGTGTTTTTCTCTTTCTGCCAGAATTCAGGATTTATGTGATCCCTCAGCACATGTCTCTGAGCACTGGGGTATAATCTTATAACCAGCAAAGAGCCAATAAACCTTCAGTTGGGGGGAACATTCTACTCCCAGAAAACTCAGAAGCCTTTCTTTGCTGGCAGCTGCCTAGATCTCTCTGCCCCCTGTGAGGACCCTTGATGGTGGCAGTCATGGTGGTGATGAGAACAAGGTACCTGGGGCAGAGATGGGGTAAGCCCAGGTCTAGGTGGCCATGTATAGGGCTGGGGAGCACAGCATTGGGCACCAGCAGTGGGAGGATGGGCCTCAAAAGCCACCGGGCACCAGCTTCATGAACCCTATGTTTGATTGGAATGGGTTTGTTGTGGCAGACAAGGTCAACTCCATTGACGAGAATGTCCTTCTAGTGGTTTCACACCTTCTGAACTCCCTGCTCTGCTGTGGGTAACACCAGCCCTGGTCAGAAACTTCTCATGGTGCTATTCTCCCAAATGCCACGTTCCCCCTCCTTGTTTTCCATGTTCTGGGGGTCCCATCTGCTCACAAACGATCCTCCTGGGTTGCTTTGGAATAGGAATTTATTACACTGATGAAGGTTCCTTAACTCTGCCCCAAGCACAGCTAAGCCCAAGGCTATCTGAGAACTTAGCAGAAGCTGAGAAGCTGTTGTCTCTGCAAAGCCCCTTTCTGGCTCTACCCTCCTCTGTCTACTCTAAAACCCAAAAGGCACCAGCAAAGGGGATGAGCCACTGCCTGAAGCAGTGGGGCAGGCCCCCAGGGAGAGCCAGGCACCTTTATGGTGATGTGCAGTGTGACGGAAGAAACGCAGCCTCACTGAGAGTCCCACCTCTGAGTCCAGGCCCTTGCCCCCTTCTCCCCTTCACCTCTAGTCCTTCTGTGAACCTCCTAGGCTGAAACCTACAAGTTAGGTTTGAGGCTTGCAACATTTCTAGCTGACCTGGAGCCCCTGGGCAGCCTTGTTCCCTTATATCCATCAGACTTCTTCTCACCCCAGGGCCTTTGCACAGACAGGCTCTGCCCTTTGCCTAGAACATCTTTCCCCTGCTTTGTGCCAGTTCATCTTTTCTAGCTCAGCCTCAGCATGTTTTTTAGAGAAGCCTTTTCTGACTGCTTAGATGGGTTTCATTCCTCCTATCATTCTCTTGTGGTATTAAAACCTGTGGTTTTATATTCATCTCATGGTTTGGTTAGGGGCTATGAGGGGTGTCATACACTGTGATCTCCAGCAGGGCTGACACAGCGTCTGTTTAGACATACCCTTGATTCCCCTGTGCCTAGCACAGTGACTGGCATACAGGGGGATACCTAATCAGTACTTGTTCAAGCCTTGTGATTTACAGAAATGAGCTTCTACCTCAGTTTGTGTCTAAATGCAAATCTATGCATGTGCGTGCTTGAGTGTATTTATACTCTAATACCTACAGCTTCCACTTCCTGATCCTCACACAGAATTGATGCTCAGAAACCCCCCTTCTGTCTACTCTGAAACCCCCTTCTCAGCACTCCTGAACCCAAGAAGGGGGTCCACTCAAACCATGCTGGGTAGTTTAGCACAGGGGGCCTGGTGTGGGTACCCCACTTGGAGAGGTCTTTGGAAGAACCCCTCCACCGCATCCTCCCTCCTTTTATTCCTGGCTTCTGTCCACCTCCTGATTCACTGGGTACGGTCTTCGCCCACCCCACTTCACCCCAAAGCTCCCCAGAATGGGAAGTGAATGCCTGTTTGTCTCATTGGCCCCCCACTGACCAATTGGACCAACACTGGCCACCCTGGCTTTGCAGAGAGGATGTAGGAAAGTGTGGTGTGACTTCTGCTTGGGGATGGTGCTGGGGTGACAGGGCCCAGCCAGCTGTGGATCCCAGGATAACAGGAGAGAACTGGTTTATATCTCCCTCCCCTTCTCATCAGAGGCAAATGTAGGAGACACCTCAGGTGGGGTGCAAAGCTGGAAGTGTTAATTCCTTCCATGTTGAGAACACATGGCTGGGTGTTTTGAATCACCCACCTCCTTCCTGAGGGAAGAGTTGCTGATCAGGAATCATGTACCTGCTTCTGCCTCTTGGCTCAGGGTCCCTGGCACCAGAACACACATCCAGCAGGTCAGGGGAGCTTTAAATCACCAACTAACACCACACGCAGGGTTTCCCCTTTGCAGGGGGCTCAGCCAGACACCCGTGTCTTCCACCTGGGCCTTTAATGCTGCATTTTAAACAGGAGCAGTCGCGATTGGAGGCCTCCCGGATTTTAGGAGAACATCCCCTGTTCTGCCCCAGCCTTCCTTTCATCCACCTTGCGTCTCCTGCTTGAAGGAATAGGGTTGATTCAGTACTTTGGGGACTTGGTGACATTAATTTATCTGTTTTATGTAACACAAAGTCGTTATCAACAGCATCCTAGATCATAAAGAAGGTATAACAAGCGACAAGGAGGGTCTTTTCCTTCCCCCCCTTGAAGATACTAGCTGAGCAGAGGAAGAGAGGGGTCGTGGGACAGCGCTGCGATTGGTGGCTGGCACCCTGCACTGACATTTCTGCAGTTTCATCAGAAATTCTAAATAATCCATGTGAAAACGGGCAGTTATTTACAGAAGATATACGCACTGCATGTACCCGTAATGCGCTGAAGACATAATCTTGGCTCTCGGAGCTGCCTTTTGTATGCGAGGCGGTGGCAGCTTGCAAATCCTCAGACGCAGCGTTCCAGGACACGTGGGGGAGCAGAGTTAGGGGTGACCGCGCAGGGCGGCTCCTTAGCACCCGTGCTAAAGAGGTGCAGCCCCGCTGCAGACGGCAGGCGGGCGGCTCAGGGGGCTCATCTGGACCCACTCACAGGGCCTGGATCCGGGCAGGGCCTTTTTCTTCTTTTCAAGCTGGTTCCCATTTTCTGTAGGTGAAGAAAGGCATCTTCAGCGCGCAGGGCAGGAGCAGACCTGTGCGATCCCCCGCTTCTGTCTTTGCCAGAGCACAGCAGCAAGAAGGCCTCAGCACCTGGGCTTACTTTTCCTTTTTACACTAACTGGACAGGCCGAGAAACAGAACTGCCACGTGGAGGGGTGTGCGTCCAGCTTCTGTCCGGGGCTCCGAGCCCTGCATCCCCCTGGCTGGATTCGTGTTTGGGAAATAACTCTGGATGTTCCCAGAGGCCCCCTTTGTGTCTCTCCGTGCGGGGTGGCAGGCAGGAGAGGTGGCAGCCTGAGGACGCGCAGCTGGACCCCTCCCTGGCTCCCCGCTGACCCTGACCGTGGCAGAGCAAACATGCAGGGTTAGAGCACTAATGGAGCTCCGTCCAGTCCTACTCTGTCCCCCCCCCCCCCCCACGCTCGGCCGAGTGTTCTGAGCCCTGTGAGGGAGAGGAGGTGGGATGGACAGCGGGACTCCTGGGAATGGGGTCGCAGTGGGTGCGGACAGTCCTTCTCCTGGGATTTGCAGGAGCCAGGAGCCTGGTGCCGGCTCCCACCACACCCCCACACCCTGACCGCACAGCCCTATCCAGGCTATCACAGCCTTTGATTTCAGATTCGTCTCTGGTGCTCAGGGTGCCAGCTCAGGGAACTAGAAGAACACCCTTCACGGGGGTTCACAAAGCAGATTTTTCTAATCTGGGATTGGGGGCAGCCCAGTCCTTCTCAATTGCTGCTTTTCATGAGGTTACTTCTCCTGTTGGTTCTGGAGCAGTCTTGAAAATCAGATTCATTCCTAACAGAGTTTTCCTCTGGGGCTGTCATTCCATTACTGTTTTCGTTATTTATTTGTATGGGTGTGACACACGGGAGGAGAGAAGGGGCGTGTGTGCTGCAAAGGGAAGAATTGTTTGGCCCTGTCTAAAGCATTTGTATGATAGCCCCTTCCAGAAATGTGTTCGTATGACAGAGTGTCTCAGATCCGGTGAACCAGAGGCTTCTTTTCCAGCACATATTATGAATTCCAAAATGTATAATAAATATACATTTTACAAAAGCAATATGTGTTTTAAAATATAATATATGCAAACAATCTTATAAATCACTAGGCCTGACACTACTCAGCCGAAGAGGCTTCTGGGGAAATGGTGTTTTGTGTGTGCGTGTGTTTTTAATAATGTAAAAATATGTGTAATATGTTTGAAAAACAACAGCCAAAAACCCCTTCTACCTGCCAACTTTATAATACTTATTTCCCCAGAGCTTGCTGTATCCTAGACACTCAGGGAAATAACAGAGCCTTAAATAAAACATATAAATATGAATAGATGTGGAAGCTCCACCTGTCTCAGTCTGTATTTCCCTGATGAACTTGACCAGCTGAGCCTTCATAGGTCAAAAAATATGCATTTTATGGTCTTCATGCAAAGGTTTCTGTAATGTTATCAGAACCACAGACAGCAAGTGAAGAAAGAGTTTCGGCAAATCCCCCCCGGTTCTGATATACCCGATGGAGCCTTCCTCTGTCATGGTGTGTTAAGGGCTAAATGTCAACCTAGACTATGAATTTTGTGCCCTTTGTCAGCTGGCAACACCCTTTGGATTTTTTTCAGGCCCATATTTAGTATTTAATGGTTTGATAGAGCTCTCCTGGTGTTAGGCGGTAATGGTTACAACGGGATTTCTGGCTGTCACAATTACCCTCGACTGGATCCCTAATCTCTTCGAGTAGTTCCGTGGGTCTCATGGCTTTGTGGGGACTGCCTCACCGCACACCAGTGTCCTAATCCTAATCCAAGGTTTCCCAAATCTCCTCCCCCACCACCACCACGGCAAAGACTACCGGAAGTTCTCCAGGGTTGCAACCAACTTTCAACACACAAAAATGAGACAAATGCCCAAATGAGGTAAACTGTGTGTACAAAAAAGAATTCTATTACAAAGGGAATATCGGGGGAAAACAATCTGCCTGTATTTAGATGAAAGGATATTCATTTTAGTGGTGTTCATGGTGCTGGAAAAACAGAAGCAAAGTGAATTTCCAATGGTGAGCAAGTCCTCAAGTAAATGACGGCACCTCTGGGCAGTGGAATGCTACGCAGCCATTGCAGAAAAATTAGAGATGTGGGGAAATATTAATCATACATTGGTAAATCCAGAAGAGCAGATTTTAAAATAGAGCGATTTGAGAGTGTCCCATTTGCCGTTCCACATGTCACTGTCATCATATAATACTTACTGAGGGCTGCAAAGTGCTAGATACTTAATACAAGCCTATGTTAATGTTTTGGTAGAAAATAATACATTTAATATATATTAACATTGATTTAGATTTATATTGACAAAAAATTATTTGGAAGAATATATCTCAAAATGTTCACATTGGTTCTCTGGGGAGGGAGGGGAAGATTCAGGACGGTGTTTATTTTCTTTTCTGTGCCTATCTGCATTTGTTTCTGCAATGAATAAGAATTTTTAAATGTATATGAATGGAATTTTAGTGGCCTTAGGAAAATAAACTGGCAGATAAATGCTCAAAGTTTGTCATGTGCATAAAGAAATCAGGCTGTAGAAGAAACGGTAAGTCGTCAGGTGTGATTACAACAGGCCTCTGGTGTCTTACACGTTTATGGAGCTTTTGTTTGGGAACCGGAAGTTCTCAAGTGTTCTCTTGTGTTCTCTTACATGTGACTATCCCAGGACCAGGCCTAGAGAGTCACAGGGGAAAACCAGCATCAGATTCCAACCTATAAGTTCTATACTGTCCTGGGAATGGGGCATGGCTGGGATAGACCAAAATGACCTCTTTTCCTTGGTCTTGAAATACTTATGAATCAAGGAAAGGGCTTCTCTGCCTTGAGAACAGTCCTAAGACTGTTCTCACTTCCAGGCCCAGAACCCTGTATCTCACTGTCATGACCTCAGGAAGCAATACCGAAAAGAAGGGGAGAATAACATTGGTAAACTTAAATAGTTGCCTGAAACCTACTGTCAGCCAAGCTTTCCTGGAACATAGCAACACTCTTGTGTTTACCTGTTGCCTCTGGCTCATTTTCCATGACAGTGGCAGATGGAGTAGTTGAGTACTGAGCCAGAGAGCCCACAAACCAAAATATTAACTATCTTTGATGTTTTATGATACATTCATTTATTTGTGGTCTGACATCTCTGTCTGAGATGTTGTGTCTATGATGCCAGCAACTTAGTTCCCCTAATAAAGGTCTTTAGTGTTGCAAGTAGTGCCTGGCACATGGGTAATCAGTCTATCGACATTGAACAAATGAAACTGAACACAAAAAGAACAGATGAAGGACTTAATGCAGAAGAAAACATAAGCCAAGGAAAAGAAGACCGTCTTATGCAACCGCATGATATTACTGAGAATGAAATAACATTTTCTAAAGATCATAAAACTATGAGACAAGACAACTCCAAAGTTAAAGAAAGAAATTGAGAACCAAAACAACACTATTAAAAGACTTGTAGATCAATGGGAATAGCAAAGAGTAAAATATGATTAGCTAAAATAAAATTTAAGAAAAAGGCTTAAATTAATTGTAGCAAGTGTGGAGGAAAGAAAAAGACACAGCAAAAAGAAAAAAATGTAATCGATGTGGGGACAAAAGTCTAAAAGTGATCAATATAGAGATAGTAAATGTTCTGGAAGTAGAGAACCCACGAATGAAAAAAATTGTCAAATGTAGTATAGCAAAAAGGATTCCCTAAAATAAAGAAATAAGAGTGTTGCAGGTAAAGAGTAAATTGATCAGAGACTGGTACAGAAATCCTAACCATAAGCAATATTCTGATTTAAAAATTTAACATGGAAAGCAAAGAGAAACTGCTAAGATTTATAGGCAAGAAATACAAGTCACCAGCAAAGGAAGTAGGGAAAGGGTACAAGTCCCAAGCCACACCACGCTAAGTGACAGGGAGCAGTGGCAAGTAGGTGCTGGGGAAAGAAATCCAACTCCGGCATGGGGGAAAAGTACAGAAAAAATAGTTTGCCATTGTGCAAGCAAATATCTAGGAAAAACTGCATATACACACGTACAAAATCTGTGGGCTTTAGAAACTTTCTTTAGAACTGCGATTAGTTTTTTTTTCATGTTAGGGTTCATTTTGGCATATCTTCTGGATTTCTCTGGGCTCTCTTTGTGTTAAAGAGTCCAGTGATTTGCTTGTTGCTAAAGTTGGCTTCTGCCTGTCTGGCCCCAAATCTGTCCTAGGAATCTGCCTCTACCTCCCTGGTAGGTAGGTAGGCTCTGATATTTATGTTCTCTGATTCGCATGTTCCACATGCCCTTTTTTTTCAAACCACTTCACTGAGGTATGATTAGCATATAACAAGCTGCACATATTTAATGTGTACATCTCGATGAGTTTGCAGGTAAGTGTGTGCCTGGGAAGCTATCACCACCTTTGACTCCAGGAACATCTCCACCATCTCCTCCCAAAGTTTCCCCCACCCCCTTTATTGTCATTACTGTTGATGCTTATGCTAGTTTGTTTTGTTAAGAGCACTTCACAGAAGATCTGCCCGCTTAGCAATTTCAAATAATCAGTTCAGTATTGTTAGCGGTAGATGCTATTGTACCCTTTAACCTTCACCTCCCCGTTCCCCAGCCCCCAGCCCCAGGCACCCACCATTCTAAATAATCTCTGCTTCTCTGAGTTTGACTATTTTAGATTCCAGGTATCAGTGAAATCATGCGGTATGTGTTTTTCTGTATCTGGCTTAGTTTACTTAACATCATAGCATCATGTCTTCCGGGCCTATCCATGTAATTGCAACTGGCCTTCTTTCCTTATTCGTTAGGGCTGAATAATAATGTTTCATTATACATACCACAAATTCTTTATTCATTCATCCATTCATGGATATTTAGATTGTTTTCATATCTTGGCTACTGAGAATGCTGTAACAAATATGGGAGTGCAAATATCTCTTCAATGTGCCGATTTCGACTCCTTTGGATATACAAGGTCAGACAATTAAGTTTGTGAACTCATGCTAGAGAAAACACTGCATACTTCATTGCTGAATATCGCTACTGTCACCTTTAGGGTACTCCCCTTGGGAAGCTAAGCACTAATACCACTGCCTAGTCCACCCTTCAAAGCAATCTTGGAACTCTTTTTCTGGAATGGCCATATATACAGAGCACTTTGTCTGGAACGAGTTCATGAACTTAGTTGCTTGACCTCATATGCCCAATATTGTGATTGCTGGACTACAGGGCAATTACATGTTAACGTTTTTGAGAACCCCGCATGCTGTTTTCCATAACGGCTGTAACAATTTACATTCCCATCGACAATACACAAGGGTTCCTTTTCTCCACGTCCTAACACTTGTCTTTTGTTTTGTTTCATTATGAGCCATCCTAACCAGCACAGGTGATAATCTCAGCGTTGATTTGCATTTCCCTGGTGATTGGTGACTGGTGAGCACATTTCCATATACCTGTTCCAGTTGGTCATTTGTGTTTCTTCTTTGGAGAAATGTCTATTCAGGTCCTTTACCCATTTTTTAATCACAGTAGTTGATGTTTTTGCTATTCAGTTGTATGAGTTTATGTATTTGGGATAGTCAACCATTATCAAATATCTGGTTTGTGAATGTTTTCCCCCATTCCACAGTTTGCCATTTTGTTTTGTTCATTGTTCCCTTTGCTTTACAACACCTTTTATTTTCAAAAATCCCACTTGTTTATTTTTGTGTTTGTTGCCTGTGCTTTTGGTGTTATATCCAAAAACATCATTGCCAATGTCAAGGCAATGTTTTCCCCTATGCTTTCCCCTAGGAGTGTTATCATTTCTGGTCCTAGGCTTAAGTCTTTCATCCATTGTCAGATTTTTATCTGTGGTGTAAGATAAGGGTCTGATTTCATTCTTTTACATGGGGCTGTCCAGCTCTTACCGCAGCATTGATTAAGGAGACTGTCCTTTTCCCACTTTGCATTCTTCACACCCTCATCGATGTCTAGTTGACCATTGGTGCATGAGTTTGTTGGTGGGCTCTGAATTTTATTGCATTGGTCTATGGGTCTATTCATCATCAGCCCTCCTAACATGCCTAGTTATTATCAGAAGATTACAGGAGCATCTTAGATATTTTTATTAGCTGCTGTGTCTTATTTGTGGAACTAATGATTGCTCCTTTGGCTCAGATGCAAGACACATTTCTGAGAGGAACAGGGTTCATACTTCACACAACCCCCTTCCAGCTACAGCTGTGTGTCCTGATGTCTTGAGCCCCTTCTGCTTTAGAGATGGATTCTAGTCCTTGCCAAAGCTTCTAACTACCAAGAATGATGCCATTGTTCACTAGATGCAAAACCACCTGGATGAGAAGATATGGCTGCCAGAACAGGAGAAGTGTAGAGGTGAAAAAATCACTCATTCGTAATACTTTGGAGAGCTCTGTAGCCATTCCCACTGGGTTCCTCATTACCTTTGTTTAAAAATTACTTTCTCAATGAAAAAGACACAATATTCCATCAAACATGAGCTTGTCCTTATCTTCTTTGTGACCAGACACAGAATATCCTTTTCAGATCTCTGATGTGTGACAAACTATACATACATTGTGTACTGCTGACCCCTAGTAGAATGAAACACCCAGTAGGCTTATTTATGACAGACAGATTCATCTTTTAGATATTTCGCAGCAAAAACCTGATTATTGTCTGGAACCCAGTAAAAACTAGAGGGGAAAAACCAACACCATTGATTGGTTCATTGGGGTCAAAACTAATGTCAAACCTTAAAATTTGGGCAAAATGAATTAACTCAAAGGTGAGGGGGAAAAATCAGTAAGATGACCAGCATCCTGATTTGCAAAGGTTATAAATGGGATGCACAGACAGGAAGGTTGAGACTGCAACAGCAAAGTTATATCATATTCAGCTGAGAAGTGTGGGATTTCCTTGAAAGGTGTAAATAGCAGTGACCAGAGATGAGAGTGAGAGGGAGTAGAGAAGGGGGGGAGCAGAAAAGTTTAGGTCAGGCTTGTTGAAAGGGACAGCGGTGCCCTGGGCATTTCATATACACATTTCATATACAGTTAGAGACCCCTTTTATATGGGGCTGCAGGGGATGGGGAAATTCCACAGCTTTCCTGGAGGGCTTTGAAAAGTTAGGATCCTATGGTGCAAACTTTGGGTGTGGGGCTGACTAGGTCTTTTGTCTCCTTTGGAGGAGGGGGGTTCATGTAAGGCCATGTTAGCCCCCGCCCCCACCAAAATTCTCTGCACTCATTAGTGTGAAAAGCAAAAAAGATATGAAAGTTCTTTGAAGCTGTCCTCTAAGTGCCTTCTATCGCTGTGAACACCTTGTCAAAAACAAGCCAGGATTGACTGTTTTGACTAGTCTCAAATAATGATAATCATATAGTCACTTAACAGGAAGTTGACAACAATAATAACAAAAGCCTTGTTTTAACTGAGTAGAATATCAAGATCCATCTTTTTATAATTATTCAGTTTGAGATCATTCTTCCTTGCATTTACAAATGATCATTTCCCAAATTAATGCAACAGAATAACACACCCCAGCATGTTTCCTTTCGGATGCAAAAACTGAAAGCTGCATCTTTCTTTCCACCAGAAGCAAAGCACATGAATTCAAAGAGGAGAGAATCAGAACATCATCCATGACCACTCTCCCATCTTTTATTAGGCACAGTGACGACCTCCAGGCAGAAATACTTTCACTGGGTGACAACTGCCAAGTGAACCAAGTCATGAGGATTTAATTCATCTAGAATTGAGGGACTTATGGTCCTCTAAAAATGGTGGACTCTAAAGAAACACTATCACACCTTTGGATTTTAATAAAGATTTCATGTACCCAGTAAGAAAGACAAATAGGATGACACCTTGAGCTAAAAGCCATGGAGACCGGCCTTGCTCTGGGACACGGGAGCCACAGTCCTGCCCTTGAGAATGATTTGTCATCTTAGGCAAGGTTGGTATTAAGTAAACCCGGGGTGACTTTCAGTTCATTCTGAAAATTAAATATTTTCATTAGACAGAAAACAAGAACATCAACATGCAATTTGTCAGCCCTGAGATTTGTCATGATTAAAATGCTGAGAGGGTACAAACAGTGCTTTGTAAGTCAACTTAGCAAGCATTTGTCAAGCCCTTCAGCGAGTCCTTTTGAGAAAAAATTTTAACCATGTGAGGCATAATCACTCATCTTAAAGATCTCGCCAGTGTGTTTCAGGAAAACAAGACAGGATACCCAAAAATACATTATGTAATTGAATCAATTTTTCAGTTTCTATAGAATCTCTCCTTTTAAAACCCTGGAATGTTATGCATATTTGACTTATTCTAATCAACAGAAATTCCTCCTAAACCTTGGAAGTTAAAAAGGAAAATGCCAGAGAATGGTCCTAGGGTGTACTGGTCTCTAAAAATGGCCTTGCTCCATATGATGAAATGTTTGGCCCAGCCCCCACATGTAAACAAAGATTTCCCACTTCCGTGGAAAATTTGGCAATGGTTATAAATGGTTCTCCTATGTAAGTATGACATTATCCTCTACTTTTGAAAAACTAAGGAAACAAATACAGCAGAAATATGACAAGATTACTTTGCATTCAAGACCCAAGCAAACCATATCACTCTGTATATCAAAACATCATTTTTATATAGCTTAGATATATACAGTAAAAAATACAATTAAAAAATTAGAGGATAAATAAAAAGAAAGAAGAACTGAAGGAACAGGAGAGTATCATTTCCTTACATTTTATTGATTTCAATATTATGCAAATCTGTACCACATTGGTAATAATACCATAAGAAATACAGCCGTCATGCTAGTTAGATGAAAAAATGCTCGACATCACATATCATCAGAGAAAATGCAAATCAAAACCACCATGAGCTATCATCTGACCCCAGTCAGAATGGCTATTATTAAAAAGAAAGAAAATAATAGATGTTGGCAAGAATGCTGAGACAGGGGGGGGGGGGGGGGCTCTTCCACACTGTTGGTGGGAATGTAAACCAGTGCAGCCACTAGGGAAAACAGGATGGGGGTTTCTCAGGAAAATAAAAGTAGAATCACCATCTAGTCCAGCAATCCCACTACTGGGTATCTACCCAAAGGAAGAGAAATCAATCTGTCAAAGGGACACCTGTGTTCCCATTGTCAATGGCAACACTATCACAATAGCTAAGATGTGGACTCAACATAAGTCTTCAGCAATGGAGGGATAGAGATAGACAATGTGGTGCATATATACAATGGAATGCTATTTGGTCATAAAAAAGGAATGAAATTACGTCATATGCAGCAACACACATGGAACGGGGGGTTATTAAATCACATAAGTCAGGCACAAAAAGCCAGATGTCATGAGTTCTCACTGTTACGTGGAAGCTAAAAAAAAAAAAAAAAAAAAAAGGAAATACATTACAGAGAGGCTGAGAGTGGAAAGATAGATAACAGAGACAAGAAAGACTGAAATAGGAGCTGGAGAGGATGAAGAAAAGTGGGTTAAAGGGCACAAACATGCAGTGAGAAAAAAATAAACAATTTAATGTTTGACAGCAGAGTAGGGTGACTAGAGTTAACAAAAATGTGTTGCAATTAGGTGATGGACACCCAAGTGCCCTGGATTCATTGCTGTGCTCTATATACATGTGACAAAATGTCACATGTCTCTCATAAATTGTACAAATAAAAAAAATGTAAAAAAAGAGAAATGTAGCCATCAGCCATTAAAAAGTTACTACCTCAATGCATGATTTCTTAAATCAACACAACAAACTAGATCAGAAAATTCATGTTACACAATCTTCTGCATTAAGAAGAGCTTTGGACATGGGGCACAGGAACTTCATCATTGAATAGTGCCCACTCTCATCCTTCCCTGTCCCACCCATCATTCTGGGTTGCTTGCCACTAACTTTAGAGATAGGTGTGGAGGAAAGGGGATTGCTTTCAGACTAAAGCCTCCACATTTTCCCAGTATTGCTGAGCAAAAGCACATGCAGGCAACCTCATGTGATTGTACTTTATGATTGTATGTGATTGAAGGTTTGCATCAACCCTGCATGGACAAAGTCTGTCAGTGCCATTTTTCCAACAGCATGTGCTTGCCTCATGTCTCTGGGTCAGCACATTTTAGCAAAAACATATATTTTAATTAAAGTAGATATGGTTTTTAAACATAATGGTACTACACACGCAATAGACAACAGTGGAGTGTAACTTCGGGAGGGTCTAGTGAGTACAGTGATTTTATACATGATGAGGGTTATTTTGTGTGACTCACCTTATCATACTATTCATTTTTTTGCCGTGGTCTAGAACAAAACCCAGAATATCTCTGAAGTATGTACTGAAAGTCTTGACTCTGCACGGGGAGTTTAACAAATTGGAATTTCTAGATGTAGAAATGAATTTCCAAAAAAATCATCCATTGAGAGAGGTGGTTGTGCTTGAGCACCCAGCAACCATGACCCTATGAAGCTTCATCAAGGGATAATTATGGTTTTAGATTCTGAGAATGTCCTTTCAAAAACCTAAAAGGGAAATATATGTCTGTATTTCTTTTCAGTATCTGTACAGGGGAGGATTTTCTATCAAGAATGGTGTGAAAAATTGACTCCCTCTACTCCCTCTACTCTACTGTATAGGAAAAGAAAAGCAAATATAGAGCTGAACTCAAAAGCACGGTAGATATCCCCATGGACTAGAAATGGAACAGAAATACAAAGCAGTGAGACTCTCCATCTGGAAGTAGGCAGTGGCACCCTGGAATTGGATTCCTGTGGTGTGACAGAGACTAAATGTGCTTCATGAAAGATGGGAAGTCAGTAGGCTCCGTGCTTGAATCCAGAGGCAAGGCCAGGGTTCATAGAGAGGAAAAAATTAACAATTAAAGTCCTACTAACTTACTGCTTGCAGAGATAGCTTTATAGGGAATTACAGACTTGGAGATATAGGAGGACGAAGATGGAGCTTCCAGAGAATCTGCAGCTTCCACTGTAGACTGGATCTATCCCAGGCAATGTCTTACTTCTGGCTTGATGATCCAAGGACCGGATGGAGAGTCATAAAGCTCTAGACAGGGAATGGTGAGCTTAAACAGAGAGAAAAACAAAAACCAAAGAAAGCCCCTCACATGTAAAATGAACCTACAGGCCCAGATTGCAAACTTCAAAGAAACCTAATGTTGATCAGGACAGCAAACAAAACACACGCTTAGGACATGAATGTTCTGTAGATGAAGTTAAGACTCTGAAAGAGTCTGACAAAGAATTTGAACAAGTGTGTTTAAGATGTTCAGGAGTTAATAAATAAGGAATTGCATCCATTAAAAACGAATAGGGAAATGAATGAAATGAATGAAATAGGGAAATGAATGAAAAATTATTACCTGATGTAAATAAAAGAAAAAAAGTTGAATATAAGGAAAGAAACAATTGGCCCGAAAATCAAAAATTGAAAGGTCATTGTCAAAGTGATCTCTACTCTTGATACACATAATACCCACACGCAATTAATGATTCCTAAAGATATGCAGTTAGATAAGGCACCCACATATGACTAAGAAGGATTTCAGAAAGAGAAACTAGAACGAAGGTGAACTTTACAGAATTAAAATTTAATTTCTTCTGTCAAGCCACTGGAAATATAAAGGATGCTAAATGCAATTAATTTCACAAATAATAATAATTTCATAACATACACATTGTAACTACCCCCCCAAGAATATGAGACATTTTAAAAACAAAACAGTAAGCCAAAAGAAAAGGAAGTAAAACACATCAATAAATGTAATTAACTGCTTATATGTTTAATTGACAACCTTATATCTTAGATATACACGTATACACTTATATCTATAATTTTGTGTTTTAAAATCAAAATGCCAGACAGCAATGACAAGCTGGTTAGAAGGGGATATTTCAAAGGATAAAGTGTACAAAATGCCATGCTCAGAACCATGATAAAAATACTATATATATTTAATTTTTGTTATGTAATTCTACATTTAAATGTTTGTTCAAAAAAAATATGGATCATTACTAAAATGACAGCCATATGTAATTCAAAAATCAGAGCAGATCAACATCACTAAAAATTAGTTATTTGGAAAACTAAGAAAATAGAACTAATCTCTATAAAGGAAAATTGATAATGAAAAAATAAAAAAATTAAAAAATGCTATGGAAAAGGGACTTAACTACAGATAGATAAAAATTTTAAGTCATAATTTTATGCCAGTAAACTTGAAACATAGAAAACATTTATAAACCCCAAATTGAATATATAACAAATCTCCCACCACAAAAGACACGAAAGTTGGAAAGTTTTAGATTTTTTTACTACACTCTAAGTAACTTAAAAGTCTCTTACTTAATCTTTTTCAGAGAATAGAAGAAGAGATATTCCCCAACTCATGTTATAATGCTAATATAATCCCCAGATTTGGCATGACCAAAACAAGAAAGTTAGAAACCAACCTCATTTATGAACATAGATGCAAGAATCTTAAACAAATAAATAAACAAAAAACTAGCAAATTGAATTCAGCAGTATATAAAATGTAAAAATGCATATTAAAAAAGAATAATTCATTTAAGGAGTGCAGAAATGGTTTAAACTTGGAAACTGAGTCACATAAGCTACCATGTTAACAGATGGAAGGAATAACAGCATGTCCTCAATTCAACTAACAGAGAAAAATCAATTAAATAAACTTATATTCAAGATAAAAATTCTTAGCAATCTGGATATAAGGAAGTTTCTTAGACCAAGAAAGGTATCTATAAACACAGCATTTCAGGCAGCCCCTGCGGCTCAAAGGAGTAGGGCGCTGGCCCCATATGCCAGAGGTAGTGGGTTCAAACCTAGCCCCAGCCAAAAAAAAAGAGAAAATAAATAAAAAAAATACACAGCATTCCATTAAAGTCATTTTCTTTTGGTAGAGAAAATTAAGAAAATGATGCTAGTAATTATTGTGACATAAACAAAAACTAACGAGGAAACTTCAGGGAGGGGGAATGGAAGGGTAATAGAGTAAATTATACCTATCATATTATCAAAACATATTCAGAAGCAACAATAATTAAAGCAATTTGGTATTGCTAAAGAAGTAAACAGATAGATAGAATCCAGATAGGATCCAGAAATAAACCATGAAACAAAGATAGCGTATGAAGTCGGTAAAGAATAGAGCATTTAATGAGCAGTGTAGACCACCTAGCAAAACATTTTGGGGGAAAAATTAATTGACATCAATAAACCCAAATAAATTCCAGATATATCAGTCTTTAACAAAAGCGTAAAAGTTATAGAAGAGCATGTAAGTGATCGCAGATCCTGAAGTGGGCATACTTTCGAAACCAAACAAAGATGAAGACCAGAAACCCTAAAAAAGATCAATAAGTTTACCTATTTATAAACCAACACAGAAAATGTGGACAAACCAGTGCAAAGAAGAGCAAGGTGAAACATCAATGTGGTATCAAAAGTCAACTGTCAAAAATGGCAATAATGTAAATGTTTGAGCGCACAAATTCCCAGCAAGGGATTATACCTCCATTCCTCATAGGAATACAAATTTGTGCAACTTTTTGGAAAGCAATTTGGTAATAACTGTAAAAAACGTGAACATGTATATTCTTTTATTCAGCATTCCACTTGTAGAAATTCGCATATAGGACTCAAAAAATACATCAAAATAGGCTCAGCACCTGTAGCATAGTGGTTACGGCACCAGCCACATGCACCGAGGGTGGTGGGTTTGAACCCAGCCCAGGCCAGCTAAACAATAATGACAACTGCAACCAAAAACAAATAGCTGGGCATTGTGGTGGGCTCCTGTAGTCCCAGCTACTTAGGAGGTTGAGGCAAGAGTTGGAGAGTCACTTAAGCCCAAGAGTTGGAGGTTGAGCTGTGATGCCACAGCACTCTACTGAGGGCGACTTGGTGAGACTCTGCCTCAAAAAAAGAAAAAAAAAAGTACATCAAAATATATATACAGAGATGCTCATTGAGGCATCAATTTTTAGGAGAAAATAGTGTTAAATATCTGGCAAATGGGAGATTGTTTTTAAAAAAGTATGATCTATTTTTTGATGGAATACCACATGCCCTTTGACAAGAAGGGGATAGATCTTAACAAACAAAAACATCTCCAGCATATATTGTTGGGTGCGGTTTAGTACAAGTTCTTCAAGTCAAAAAAAAAAAAAAAAGGATGGATTATGTCTATTATGTGTATTTTATGCATAAATTTTGATACACAGAAGATGTGTTTGAACAGATACATGAAGATGGCCTATTGAGAGCAGTGAGGATTCATTTTTATTTTATGCTTTCCTGTTTTTAAGGTGAATTTTCTAACTACATGATAAAAATACCTCTAGTTTCATATCCAACCGGGGTTATTTGGAGAGTAGGTTTGTAGATCACTCATATTCTTTATGTTTTACTAAATGTTTTCCAAATGGACCATATCTTTTGTATCTATGCCTATTGGTAGAAATCCTCTTTCTCTCTTAACTTTCTCCTTGACCAAGTGAACCCCAAGAATATTACCAAATGAGGGTTAGAACATCCCTACCAGTTTAGCCTCATAAGAGGTTGAAGGCACATAGGTGATACACCCTGGAAATATTGTGCCCTATGTAGTGGTACTTTTCTCCCAGGGGTCAAAAGATACCCATAACAAATGTTGATATTGATTGACTATTTTAATACCATGCCAATGATACTGATACTTCTTTTTTTATTATTAAATCACAAAGAGGTAGATCTTGTAGACTTTAATGCATTTATGGCGTACAATGTGCTGATTTCATATACAATTTGGAATGCTTACATCATACTGGTTAATATAGCCCTCACGTCATTTACTTAGTTATTGTGTTAATACATTTATACTCTATACTTAATAGATCCGACATGTACCCTTGCAGTATGCACCATAGGTGTGATCCCACCATTCACCCTCCCTCCATCTGATCTTCCCCCTCCCCTCCCATCTTCACCTCTTCATCCTGGGCCATAGTTGTGATCTATTCTTCATATGAAAGTATGAATGATTGTAAATTGGTTTCACAATAGTACTGAGTAAATACGTCCCTTTTGGAAAGAAGTATGGAGAATACTCAGGGATCTAAAAGTAGACCTGCCCTTCGATCCTGCAATTCCTCTACTAGGACTATATCCAAAAGACCAAAAATCACTTTATAACAAAGATATTTGCATCAGATTGTTCATTGCAGCTCAATTCGTAATAGCCAAGTCATGGAAGAAGCCCAAGTGTCCATCGACCCATGAATGGATTAATAAATTGTGGTATATGTATACCATGGAATATTATGCAGTGTTAAAGAAAAAGATACTTCTTTTGGGCAGCACCTGTGGCTCAGTGAGCAGGGTGCTGACCCCATATCCTGAGGGTGGCAGGTTCAAACCCAGCCCCTGCCAAACTGCAACAAAAAATAGCTGGGCATTGTGAGGGTGCCTGTAGTCCCAGCTACTCGGGAGTCTGAGGCAAGAGAATTGCCTAAGCCCACGAGTTGGAGGTTGCTGTGAGCTGTGTGACGCCACAGCACTGTACCATGGGCAATAAAGTGAAACTCTGTCTCTACGAAAAAAAAAAAAAAGATACTTCTTTTAAATATCAATCAAATATTAACATTCTTGCAGGCACATTTCTTTTTACTTCTCCCAAACTAACTTTTGGGAATGTTGTTAAGCTCTTTGAGGCAATGTTTGTGTTTTGTTTGTTTAGTGTCCTTAGACACCAGCACAGTGCACCTTGCCCAAATTAAATACTCAGTAAATACTGGTGGAAGAAGTTAAGTGAGAAACTGAAGGACTTCGTCCAACTTCCTTTCATGGGCAACACGTTACCCATAGAAGTTAGTATAAAGTGTCATATTTATTCATTCAACAAATACAGATTGAGCACATTTTAGGCATAGCTATTTTTTTAGAGTAACAGAACTCAGACATTTTCACTTCAAAGACCAATAACATTTCACCACCACCACCCCCAAAAAAATAATTGGGAAAGACAAATATTAGATACTCACTATTTTGCTTTGTGATACAGAGTCATTTGAAAACATCTATCACCACTGCAATCTACTGTCACTACCACGTGTTGGGGTTCATGTGCTCATGAAAAGACATTTAACTGTGAATTTTTAAAAAAATAGAAAGGATGCTATTTCAGAATAAAACCCAGTCCTTTAAATAAATATAGTTAGCACTAACCTTTATTCTCACCTTTTTGCGCCATAAATAGATTAATGTTAAGAAAAAAAAAAAAAAATAGATGAATGTCAGTCCATGGGCTGTGTGACCTTGGCCAGTTTCTCAGCCTCCCTAACATGGGAGTTGCTTATCTGTAAAATAGACATTTGATAAATGTTATCTGTTTTTATTTCTGTGGACTATGATATCGTTGTCCTGGATTCTGTTGTCTTGGTACTGCCACTATGTAAGTCCCTATTTCTGCCCTCTGAGAGCTGGGCATCTGACTGAGAAGATAAGCAGGCAATGAGAAAATGCTCACGGCCTGGACGCAGTGGCTCACACCTATAATCCCAGCACTCCGGGAGGCTGAGGAAGGTGGATGGCTTGCGCTCAAGAGTTGGAGACCAGCCTGAGCAAGAATGAGACCCTGTCTCTGCTAATAATAGAAAAACTAGCTGGGTGTGTGGCAGGCACCTCTAGTCCCAGCTACTGAGGAGGCTGAGGCAAGAGGATTGCTGGAGCCCAAGAGTTTGAGTTTGCTGTGACTCTGTAAGAAAGAAAGAAAGAAAGAGAGAGAGAGAGAGAGAGAGAGAGGGAGAGAGAGAGAGAGAGAGAGAGAGAGAAAGGGAAGTAGGAAGGGAGGGAGGGGAAAAAAGGGAAGGGAAGGGAGAAAATGCTCATGAGCCCTGTGACCTCCCAAGGTGTCCTATTGCCAGAGTAGGGAGGTGCAGCAGAGGGGTTGAAGCACGGGGCGGGAACGGGTTAGAAAACTCAAGGCCCCCTGCAGCCAGGATGCAATGCCTCCCATTTCAGGTGCTCCCCGTGCACCTATACCAGGTGCTTACAATAACTTCGTTTCATGTTCATTTGAAAGTTCTGCAGCTGTCCCTATCGTCCTTCCTACTTTACAAATGAAGAAACTGAGGCTAAGTAACATACCCAAGGTCACAGAGCTGGTGGGTGGCGGAGGTGGGATTCTGATCATCCAGTTCTCTCTGACTCGAAAGCACAGGCTACAGTATGGCCTCAGGAGTCTGCTCTCCCGGCTCTTGATAACTTGCCAGGCTGCCCCTCCAGAGCCATCCAGGAGGCTCTGGATGTCGAAAGACAGCAAGGCAGGAAAAGCTTCCAAGGAAGATGAGCAGGGGCATGACCTACCCAAGGAGGAGGCTTAGGAAGACAGCACATGGGACACATTGTGATTGGGACAGCCTAAGAGCAAGACTGACTTAGCGGGAAACAAAGACGGTCCACGTGGTCAAAGGGTTGATGCTGAAAATACGGACCGCTCACATGTGCTGGGGATCTTCCCTGGGGCTTGTTGCCTACACCCGGTCATTAGTGGGCACTCCATAACCATGTGGCTCAACCCTGAGGCACATTCCACCCAGTGCCAAGCTCTAAAACTTACCAGGGCCTGGGCTACACCCCAGACAAATGAAATCCCCATGTCTGCGGTGAAGCCCAGCAGAACCAGTTTCATGAAAATGTCTTAATGAAAAACAGAACAAAACAAAATCACCCAAAACTATTTTTTTTTAAATCCCATGTATAGTGTTCCTTTAAAATGAGGGAAGAAATCATACGGATTACCAAGATTCAGGTCCCTTGCTTCAGAGATCTCTCAGAGTCCTGATGGCAACCTGGTGGCTTCACTTCCCTACCTAGAACCTTCTAGAACTCCCAGTCCCTCCCAATACTCAAGGGGCACTATGCAAGTGAGGCTCTGAAGATTGAATCTCATCAGCTTCAAGGTAAATCCACCTCTGGTCCTGGGCATCTCTGTATTTTTACACTCTCTACCTGGTTCAAATGAGCAACAGGATAGTGGACCGCTGGCCTCCAGAGAGCCTGAATGCTCTCCACTGGAAAGATCTTTTACTAAGTAGTCAGTCAGCCCTCTCTAGATTTAACATCTCCCACCACACATGTGCACACTCTAGTCATGTCCACTTGGAACATGAGCCACCATCTTCCTTCAGTCAGTCTTTGAGTACTGACGCACCTCCTGTGTGTTTGACCTTGAACTGGGTACAGTGGGAGATGAAGAGACTCAGTGCCTGCCCTGAGATGAGCTCAGCATCCAGGCACATCACCAGTCATTGCTGTGTTTTGCCTTTTCTGGATTGTGTGTTTTTTGGCAAGTGAGAGTGATCTGACCAATCCCTGCTAACATAAGTTGTATAACTGTCTCCAATAAGAATTTGGGGCGAGTAGATTCAAAGTGATTTTTAAAATAAAATACAACATGAAAAGAATCTTAGCTTCATTAGTCATTAAGATGATGCAATCTAAAATCACATTGAAATACTTCTAGGTACTTACTAGGATGATGAAAATTTTCTTATTTTTTTTTAATTTGTTTTTCATTTCAAATTAATATGAGGGTACAAATGTTTGGGTTATATTGTTCTCACTTCCAGGGTAAAGTTCCATTTTTAAAAGAGCTCCTCACTCAGGGGGGGTGTTATACACCCTCACAATGTGCACATTAGGTGAGATCCCACCTCATGCCCTCCCTCCTTCTGCCAATTACCTTCACCCCTCCCACCTCCTTCTACCCCTATACTAGACTATTACTTATTGTAATACTATTATACATTAGTGTTTACTAATAATAGTATTAGAAAAACACTATTTGTGTTTATTGTTAATTAGTTACATGTTCTTATGAGCATGTAATTGTTTATATAGTGGTTTCATATTAGTATAGAGTACACTGGATGTTTATTTTTCCATTCTTGTGATACTTTACTAAGAAGAATGTATTTCAACTCAATCCAGGTAAGTATAAAAGGTATAAAGTCTCCATCTTTTTTAAGGGCTGAATAATATTCCATAGTATACATATACCACAATTTGTTGATCCATTCATAGGTTGATGGGCACTTAGGTTGCTTACATAATTTGGCAATTATGAATTGAGCCACAATAAACATTCTGGTGCAAATGTCTTTGTGGTAGGTAAAATGATTTTTATTCTTCTGGGTAGATACCTAGTAATGTGATTGCAGGATCAAATGGAAGGTCTACTTTTACATCTTTGAGGATTCTCCATACTTCTCTCCAAAAAGGCTGTATAAGCTTGCAAATCTCACCAGCAGTATAGAAGTGTTCCCTTCTCTCCACATCCATGCCAGCATCTGATGTTTTGTGACTTTGTGATGTGGGCTAATCTTGCTGGGGTTAGGGATATCTTAGAGTGGTTTGATTTGCATTTTTCTGATGATTAAAGATGATGAGTATTTTTTCATGTGTTTGTTGGCCATGCATCTTAGAATGACAAAAAGTTTCAAAACTCACAATACAGAGTGTTGGCAAAGAAGCAGAGCAACTTTAACTTGCATAATACTCTGCCGATGGCAATGCAAAATGGTACATCCATTTTTGGGCAGTTTCTTATAAGGTTAAACATATGACCAAGGACCAAGCAATTTCACTTGTAGCTTTCTACCCAAGACAAATAAAAATGTATGCCCACAAAGATGTGTACCTGAAGGTTCATAGCAGCGTTCTTCATAATAGCTAACAGTTGGAAACAACCCAGATGGCCGTCATTGGTGTACCATCCTTGCTTGAAATGCCACTTAACAATCAAAAGGAGCAAACTACTTCTACATAGGATTTGGGACATGATCAATGGACTGCAAAAGCACTGTGCTAAGTGAAGGAAACCAGAAATCATCACCACCAACAACGAAATAGCACTTAGTGAATTATTCCCTTTACATGGTATTTTGGGAAAAGCAGAATAATAGGGACAAAAATCAGATGAGTAGTTTCTTGGGCTGGTGGAAGTGAAGGGAAAGAAGAAATTTTCCAGGACAATGGAATTGTTCTGCAAGTTGATCATGGTACAATTACTGGACTGTTGACTCTTGTCAAAATTCGTAGAGCTCTACACTTCGAAAGGGAGAATTGTCCTGCATTTTTATTTTTTTTAAGGCTGACTTTAAAAAAATAAAAGCCCTAAGATCAGTAAATGATAAATAACAAATTAGGACAAAGGGCACATTCTTAGGACAAGGAAAAGTGCTAGGGTAGGCGATGAGGAGAAAACGAAATAATAACCGAAGAGCGAGAACATGGGATCAACCCAAGTCTTTATTCCCAAATGTTGCCTTCACGGTGGCTTCTGGAAATTCTCCAGCTCTGGGCACACTGTTGGCCAGGCTTCTGCACACCCCGGGAGCGTTGCCTGGTGCCACCCTGCTCACAGTTGCCTCACTACATGTAGCCACTTGGGTTCCCTGCTGCTCACCCTGCTCCTTTAGAGGAAATGTGTCTTCAGGATGGCAACCAGGCCACACTCCAGGTCCCCCCTGGGTCTCCATGGTTATCCTTAACCAAGGGAAGAATGCAGTGTTTCGGGTTGCCCCAACCCCTCATTTTAAAACAAAAGACTGATGAAAGGGCAGGTGTGCCTGGAGCCCTCTGTGATTAGCTGTAATTCCTGGCAGAGTGCAACAGGCTTATTCTTCAGAATTAGCACCGAGCACAAGGCATTTACCATGGTGCTAATTGCCATTGCAGGAAAACAAGCTGTCCCAGTATGTGGGCATGAGGCAAGACAAAACAGATGCCAGAGCCATTCAGAGCCGTGCCCTGCGTCAGGGGCTGAGCGGGCGGCTGGGAACGAATCTGTCTAAATGTCAGTCTCCTGTGGGTAGGGTACAGGGACATGACTCTGGCTGGGTAACTGGGCAACCACACAGCCTCCTCCCCCGACTGCAGTACGCCCAGCACTTACATTCACTTCTGCTCTTTGCACGCACATCGAGGTAGGCAGGGGAATGGCACACCACAGCATAAAGCATTTCCCACAACTCGGTGGTGCAGAGAATCCTCCTCTGTAAGGGAAGGGTTGTGCTCAAGCTAAGCCAACTGTAAGCCAAGTTTAACTTCTACCACCATGCTTCTTAAATAACGCAATCTAGGGGAAAGAGTATGAGTTTAGCCATTTATTGTGGGAAAAAATATGTTATCCGCATTCTACTTCCTGTTTCTTCTTGTCTTCCCACTCCCTCCCACCCCACCCCACCCCCGCCAAAGCCATGTGGAGATGAAACTTTCCGGTAAATCAAACCTTCGGAAATCTCCTAAGTATAATCATGGGGATTGATAGCATTCATATCACTGTCCATTTTTATGAACAGACACATTCAGTGTAATGAGAGGACTTCATAGAGTAAAAAAAAATAAAATACCCTTCCTGTGATCCTTAATTACTTCTACTTTAGCTAAAAATAAAAATCTAGGAAAAAATAAAATGAGGGGCAAGTTCACTTAATGAAAGTGCTATCTGAAAGGTGAACAGAAGCAGCAGGGCTGAGTCTTCTCGAATCTACATGAGTTACCTGGGTTTGCTCCTAAGTTCTAGTCCAGCTGCCCTGGAGGCTAACCCAGGCTGTACCAAGCCAGCTGATGAAGGGGTTGCCAGATGCAAGGAATTCATGGCAGGTGATCAGGGCACGGGAGGGAGAAGGCATCCTGTAGTAAGGAAACCACCACCTGATTTCATCTGGGCTCATCCCCTTTTCATAAAACACCCCATAAATTAGAGCATGCTCCATTGTTAAGGCCGGGTACCAGATAAATACAGATCTGATCCTGGTTAGTCATCATGGGGCACTCCCCTGTAGGCCCAAACTCCACTTCTCCAGACCTAGTCGGAATAGCTCCCCCCCCACCCCCAGAAAATAGCTGCCTCTTCAGTCAGGGGTGGTCATGTTGAAGCCATGTATTTCTTGTGTAATCAAGATACTCCCTAGGACCCTGTGTCCAGATCCAAGGAGAAATCACAAAGGGAATATGTCATCCACGGAATTGAAAAGAGAACACATGGATGGCATAGAAAGATGGGTCAGAGCCCCCTTCTCCTTCTGCACCTTCTCTTAATTCAAATCAAGTTCATCTCCCACATATATTTCACATATTTTTTTCCCTCTTCCATGACACCAAGTTCTTGAGGCTGTCATAAAAACACAATCAAACCCCAAATCATGCTTTGCTTTTCCATCACCATGGAGTTGACCACAGTGGTATCCTGAAGGCCTGGTTGGAGTCAACATGCCCAGGCTCAAGTATCTTTTCTGCCTTTTAATATCGAAGTAATCATGGCCAAGCCCTTAAGTGGTTGGGCTCTTGTCTTCACATCTGTATAACGAGGACATGTATATTTCTCCTTCACAGGGGCACTGTGAACACTAGGTAACAACCTCCATCTCTCATGAGGCCTGGCAACTCAACCATTCATCTCACTCTTGAGTCTCAAAGGGGAAGCGTAGATAAAGGTTAATGTATAGTAATACTTTAAAATTTGTAGTAGTAGATTGTTTATCACAGCTCAATTTATAATTGCCAAGCCACAGAAACGACCTACATGCCCATCAACCCAGGAATGGATTAATAAAGGGTGGTATATGTATATCATGGAATACTATTCAGCCATAAAAAACATGGAGACTTTACATCTTTTGTATTAACCTGGTTGGAGTTGAAATACATTCTTCTTAGTAAAATATCACAAGAATGAAATGTCAAGTATCCAGTGTACTCATACTATATGAAGCCAGTGGAGGAACTAATACACACCCACAAAAGAGAAAAACTCAATTTAATTCATGAAGAGGGGGGAGGAAGAAAGTGGGAGTGGGGAGAAGGGTGCGGGATCAGTGTGCTCCTACCTAATGGGCACAATGTAAGGGCATATGGCGCATCTCCCGGGGCAGGACACAACTCCAATGGGGACTTTACCTAACAAATGCAAACATTATAGCCTAATTGTTTGTACCCTCATATTAACCTGAATTTTTTTTTAAAAAGTGTAATGGTTACATTCCTCACTCCCCCCTAATATGCAGAACTTGTGACAACAGGTTTATAAAGCTACTGGAATTCAGACAAGAACCCAGCCTCAAGTACACTGTCTTTGCCTGTAGGACCCAAAGGTCACATTTGCATTTATAATCACTGTCCTGCCACTTTGGATGGATTAAAGAGCTGCTAGATCTTCCTTGTGAAAAACTTGGGTCTCTGCTGTAACGAGGAAGTGGTTTATTTTTGAAATCAACTGCTCCATTGCCCTGGTCCCTCTACTCTCTGTCGGCCATGGAGAAAGTGGCAGTTTGGGAAGCTCGTGCTGGACAGTGAGCCAGGTCATGTGACACCCAGGCCCAGTGCCTGATCACATTTTCATGACTGTCCTGGGGAAGTCTTTTCCCTTTGGGACACTTAGTGCTTTGGCCAGAAACATTAACACACCTACAAATAGACCTGGACTACCGTGCCCTGTCACCAAGTCAGAATGCTTCAAATCACTGCGGCCATTTTTATACAAATGCCCAGAATCTCCTGGTCAAGTGGACCATCTCCATTTGAGACAGAAAACTTACCGGGGAAATTCCACAGGGGCTGATGAGGTCATGGGCTACAGCTTCCAGGGTGACTACCCAGTGACTTCCTCCTCCCACATCTGCAGTATTCCTCCCAAGTACCAAATACCCAACAGGCTGATGGGAGGAGTTGAAACCACTTTTCTCCAGCGGGGCAGTCAAAGCGCCACAGCTCATTCCGAGACTCCCATGTTGAAACTTAACCATTTGCAGAAAGCCATTTTAGAGTTCAAGGGTGATGGAATTCTGAAAACTGTGTCCAGCACCAAGCTGGGCAGTGAGAGACCACAACACAGATGACCTTGCTCTCTTCCTCCCACCAGCATCTCCCACAATGATGGCCTCTTGGTCCCAGGACTTGGGGTACCTGATGGAGTCCTGTCTCCAAGGTCAGGTTATTCTTTTGTCTGTGTGTCCTCGGCCTCCTCATCACAAAGGGATATGAGAACTTCCTGAGCTTCTGACTGGGAGAATCTCGGGGGCCTTCTATCACCTTCATTCTCCTATAACTTTATCCCCCCATACGTTCTTTCATTGACAGATATTTGTTAAATTCACAGAAATGTGAAAATGTGGCATTATTAAAAGTCACAGTAGGCTGGCACGTTGTGTTTTTAGACTGTATCTCTCATTACATCTGCTTTAATTTCATTTTCTCTGGATTAAAGGTTAATAATGTCATTATTCCTATATTACAGATAGAGAAGTTACGAAAAAACACAAGACTGTTTGTATTTACACATTGCAATTATAATTTTAACTAGACAATTGTTCCAGAAAAGACATCTTCTTCTGATATTAGAGTTAGCAATGGATAGCTTAAATGATGTTTTATGTTTTTTAGTATTTTATTTTTTAATACTTCATGCGGTCTTAAATGGTACAAGGAAGTTTATAGTAAAGTCTTACTTCTGTCCCCCAGGCTGCCCAGTTTTCCTCCCCACAAACAATGATTTTGGTTTCTAGCACATTTTTCCAGAGATATTTTATGCATTTATTCACAAGTACATACACATGTATATGTATATATGGGTCACTACAAAAGTTTTGATACAGGCAGTTTTATGGTCCATGATTTTACTTCCAATAAATACAGTCAACAGCATCCTTTCAGTATTGCAAGGAGGGCTGTATTTGTTTTTATCTGTGCAGATTTTATCTTTCATGATTGTTGTGTATCTCGAAACTTTCATAATGACCCATGTACATCGTTGCCCTTTTAGCAGGACATAAAAGGTAACATACCAGACACATAGCTATATGTTTTGATTTTTTTTGAAACACAACAATATGGTTTTTGGAATAATTGGTGACCATAAAGTTCACGTGCAGTTTTAAATTGCATACTATTCTAAATCTCGCACAAACTTTATGGCCACCCTGTAGAGTATTTCATCCTATGGATTTAAATAACTTCTCCAACCATCCTCTATTGGTGGATCTTTAGATTGTGTCCTATGCTATTTTGTGTGATACTGCAATTAATAATCTCACACATAAATCTTTTACTAATGCAGGGATTCCTGAAAGAGAAATTGCTAGGCTAAAAGTTGGGTGCACCAATAGCAAAGAACACACCTAGGACCCAGATCTTAGTCTCTAAATACCATTCTCCACTTAAAAAAGGAACCTTGAAAAAGTGGCCAATTCTAGGACGGGACCTGGGAAGGCATACAAGGAAGCTGGAATGTCTTATTGTGCCAGAAATTAAAGAAGTGCTAAAGAAAAATGAGACCAGGGACATTTGATCTAGATTGTTTATCCCAGCTCAGTTTACAATCACCAAGATGTGAAACCAACCCATGTGCTTATCAACCCAGGAAAGAATGAACAAACTGTGGTATATGTACACCACGGAATACTATTCAGCCATAAAAAGAGATGGAGACTTCACATCTTTTGTTTTAACCTGGATGGGGTTGAAACACATTCTTCTTAGTAAAAGTATCATGAGAATGGAAAAGCAAGTATCCAATGTACTCAATACTAATACGAAGACAATAGATAAACTAATACACGCACATAAGAGAAAAACTCAATTCAATTCAATTTGGTGGGAGAGTGGGGAGGGAGGGCGATCGGGGTACTTCTACCTAGTGGGCACAATATAAGGTATTTGGCATAACTCCTGGGTGTGGGACACAACTACAACAGAGACTTTACCTAACAAATGTAACCTACTCATTTGTGCCCTCATATTAATCCGAAATTTAAAAAAAAAAAAAACTAAACTAAATGAAAAATGAGGACATAGCAGAAGACACAGACACTAGCCAGAAAGGGTTCCCACTAGCCAGGCATGAAGCAGTTTGGGCATCAAAATAAATAATGATTCATTAACATTACAACACAATATAACCCATTCATCCGTGAGCCCATACTGATACAAATAGAATGCAGAGTCTCAAAATATCGCCCCCAAAGGTATTTCCAATTACAAAAGAAGCTGTCAAAACCTGGAGGACACAGAATAAACTGAAATTCAAGGCGTTTCTATGGTATTTTTGTCAC
This sequence comes from Loris lydekkerianus, assembly GCA_963574355.1. NCBI lineage: Eukaryota > Metazoa > Chordata > Mammalia > Primates > Lorisidae > Loris > Loris lydekkerianus. The sequence goes on along the minus strand of CAUYPK010016218.1, from coordinate 34,419 downwards.
AGTGCATACCCCTGAGTCTCATGGTGAGGAAACAGCAGACAAAACAAAAACAAATCACATTCTACAAAACCAATGACCAGCACTCTTCGAAAATATCAAGATTCCTACAAGATGCAAAAAGCACTGAAGAATTATTCTATATTAAAAGAGATTAAAGAAAAAAAGAGAGAGATTAAAGAGAGGCAGGTGGACTGCTTGAGCTCAGAAGTTCCAGACCAGCCTGAGCAAAACCAAGACTGTCTCTACTTAAAAAAATAAAATAGAAATATTAGCTGGTCATTGTGGTGGTGCCCTATAGTCCCAGCTAGTCAGGAGGCTGAGGCAAAAGGTTTGCTTGAGCCCAGGAGTTTGAGGTTGCTATGAGCTATGATGCCACAGCACTCTAGCTTGGGTCAACAGAGTGAGACTATCTCAAAAAAAAAAAAAAAAAGAGATAAATTAAGAGAGACAATTAAGTGTAACAAATATTAGTTTGGATTCTAGAAAAGGAAAAAAATATTTTCTGTTATCATGGACATTAGGAGGACAGTAGATAAAATATGAGTAAGAAGTGTAATAATTTTATTGTGTTCAGATAAGTATGATAATAGTTTTTGTATTGATTTTAATTTTTCTGATTTTGGCAACTTTTTCATGGTTATATAACAGAGTGTCTTTGTTCCTAGAACATCTTCAGAGGTAAAGTCACTGGAAAAATAATGTGGATATATGTATCCATGTGGTTATGGAGAATTATAATTCAAACATGATACAGTGTGGACATTTACACATTTGGGATGTACAGCAATTCTTTTTACTATTTTTGCAATTTTTCTGTAATTGTGAAATCATTTTTTAAGGTCAAGAAAAATCTGTGCACATTTGAAATTTTGATAAATTTTTGTCCAACAGCCTTCTGTAGAAATTGTGCACATTTTCTCTCCCACCACATGTATACAAGTGACACTTCATATTTACAAAATGCATTCACACATCACACTCACAGAGAGTTTATTATTGCTCCTAGAAATAGTCAAAGGTATTTTCTCCATTTTACATAACTGAAGCTTCAAGAAGTGTAGACAGTGAGAGTAGTGGTTAAGAACACAGGCTTTTGAAACAATAATTATATGCTATTTCACCCCAATCAGACTGGCAAACATTATAAAGTTTGAAAATGCAGAACATTGGCAGGGAGGTGAAGAAACAAACGCTCTTAGAATGTGTTGGAGGGAGTGTAATTTAGTACAATCATTTTGGAGAGCAATTTAGCAGTATCTAATAAAGTTGAAGGTGTGCGTACTCTCCAGCCCAGGGTGTGCCACATCCAGCTGGATGGATTTCCTGAGGAAACACACACGTGCACAGACACACACACAGAGCCATGCTCCCCACAGCGTGACATGTGACAGTGACAACCCAAACACCCACCAAAAGGGAAATGTTTGAAGATGTGGTCTATTTACTCTAATACAGCAATGAAAATAAAGGAATTAGGGCAGTGCCTTTAGGTCAGTGGGTACGGCGCTGGCCACATACACCCAGGCTGGCAGGTTCGAACCTGTCCCCTGTCAGCTAAACAACAGTAACAACTGCAACAAAAAAATAGCCGGGCATTGTGGCGGGCACCTGTAGTCCCAGCTACCTGGGAGGGTGAGGCAAGAGAATCGCTTGAGCCCAAGAGTTTGAGGTTGCTGTGAGCTGTGACACCATGGCACTCTACCAAGGGCAACATAGTGAGACTGTCTCAAAAAGGGGGTGGAAAGGAATTAGAACTGTTGTTCCAACAGTGAAGAAAAAAAAAAAATCAAGTAAAAAAGGCAAATTATAAAAGAGACTGTACCCATTATGTACATTTTTTAAGAGTACTGCATGTCATTTGTGGGAATATTCATCATATGTGTAAGAAAAGTATAAAATCTTCCCAGGCTTGGTGGCTCACACCTGTAATCCCACCACTCTGGCAGACCAAGGTGGACAGATTGCCTGAGCTCATGAGTTCCAGACCAGCCTGAGAAAGAGTGAGACCCTAAAAATAAGATCTCTACTAAAAATAGAAAAACTCACCGGGTGTTGTGGCAGGTGCCTGTAGTTCCAGCTACTTGGAAAGCTGAGGCAAGAGGATCACTTGAGCCCAGGAGTTTGAGGTTATTGTGAGCTACAACATCACAGCACCCTACCCAGAGTGAGACTCTGTCTCAAAAAAATTTAAAAAAAAACTTCCCTCTAGACCATATAAAACAACTACTCTGGCACATAGCAAGTTTTCATCAATAGTTCTTGAATGAACAAATCAATCTATCAACCCATCAGTTGGCATAACTTCTCAAATCATAAAGATCTAGTCTCTACTATTTTTGATATATATTCTCTGACCCCTCATTCATTAGAAATCAGGGCCTACTTGGTTTTCACTACCTTTTCCAAAGAGAAGAACCAAAAATCAAGTGAGTCCAAAGCTCTCCGAGCCTTGTCGCCCCCTATTGGAGGGGGTTCCCTAAGAATTCAGAGTCAAGCCTATGGCCTACTCTTCCAATGGCCCTTGTCAAGTTGTATCTGAAATTTGCTGAGGCACAGAACTCTTCAGTTTAAACTGACGATGGCCGCACAACGTAAAGGGAGGTATTGATCTAGAGATGATGAACGTAATTATGACACTTAGATGCTGTTTGACTCTAGCAGAGCCAGCAGAAAGCGCTGGTTGTTCCTTTATTGCGGTGTCAGGAACACGCACACCTTCTTGCAACTATTTGCTTTTTGCTCTATTGCAGGCTCGACTCGGGGGGACGCCGATACTGTGCATGTTCAGAGCAGAACTTTGAGTCGCTGCTGTCACCTCCTCACCGTCAATTTGGAGAAGGTAGGCGGAGCTTCTATCTGAATTCGTTTTTTCTGATGTTTGTTTTGGTGACACTGACGTTCTCACTGGTTGTTTCAAGGGATACAGAATTCACCAGGAGCATTATGATTATATTACAATTGGATATGGTCATTATAAAACATTGGGATTACAATCCAAAAACACATTCTGGTTTCTATTTATGTGCATAAATGTCCACCTGGACTTAAAGAAGAGGGGCTTCAACAATATCATGAAACAATATCGTGATCCAAAGGGTTCCGTGACCAGATACTGCTTCTCATCCTAACTTTCTGCTTGTCACCCTCTGAGTGACCTTGAGAAATGTACTTAAGCCCTCTATTTTTTCATTATTATTAGAAATTTAGACCGCATTATTTTGAAACTATTTCCATACACCCCTGTGAAGGTTGAGAAATAATGATTTAAAAGCAGTGATTTCCCATGTACGGTAGATAGTCCATTTGCTTCCAATCCTGGAGCACTCGCTGAAAGTGTGGCTTCCCAATCCTCATGTCCTAACTGCTGAGTTGGGATCTCTGAGGTTGTTCAACAGAAGTCACTCCTTGGGTGACTAGGGTGCATAGGAAGGTTTGAGAACTACCACCCTAACTGTTGAAAGCATCGTTCTGTGAAATGGGGTGAGTTAGACCTGCACCAAGTGAGACCTGGCTGGAATCGTCTTGTGTTTGCAGAAGACACCGCAAGGTCTATATCTGATGGCTGCTTTACCTGTTGATTCCAGGTTTGGTGTTACCCCTGTGGACGTGGCCCTCTACTCAACACCTCTTTGGCAGATCTAGGTGTCCAGTGTAGGCTCCTTAGCTCTCTCCTCTCTTTGGCTGCAATTGAATGAGAGTAACATTCTTCCACAAGTGGCCTTTGGAGGATGGCATCTCCTCCCAGACGATGTTGAAACATGATCTTCTCAGTTTGTGTCACTTCCTGGGTTGTCATAGTCATTGCCTCCTAATTTGCAACCAGCACTGCCATCAGTCTTTTGCTGTGGAGGGTTGGGCTTTGCTCCCATGGGTGCTATCGCAGTGAAAGGACTCAGGGGATTGTGGGTTCAGGTAAATCAGGGTTGTATGTGGGACCAAGATGGCAGACTCCTAGAGGAAAGGGGCCATCCAGGGTCCCTGATCAGTCAGCACCAGTCCATGGCCAGTACTCTGGAGCGTGAGTCAGACAACCGCTCAGAGCATGCTTTAGTCCAATTCAGCTGCCACTGCAGGATTACGTGCCATTTTATGCTTCCTAGGCTGTGTGCCTAAACCCTCAAGGAATCACAGGGACCCCTATGGAGACTTACATCTTAAAGGAAAACTAAATCCTGGCTTTGAAATACAAACAGTGTCTCCCAACTGCCTAAGGAGACTCTCCCGCCAGGATTAGTCTAATTGCTCAGTGGGGTCACTGTTGCTCTTCTCCAGAGCTTCAGCAGATACTATTTTTTGGCATCAAATAAAGGGAATTGGAGCCTTTAGAATATAATGTCACCACTGTCTACTGTGACTTGGATCTAAAACTCCTCTCCCAAATCACAGGCAAGGCATTGTGTGTGATCTGTCAGGTAAAAATGCTAACAAGTGCCCCTTCATGAGAGAACCACTCACCCGTAAAGTGCATTCCGGACAACACCCACTGCTGGCCGGGGTGGATGTGAGCTTTATTTGATTTGGAGTTGATTTATTTGTTTGCCTTGTTTCTAGAACAGCATGACTTGGATTTAATGCCTCGAATACTGAATTCAATACTTCTAGGTTCACTGACTTGTTATTATTTAGCATTTATGAAGTATATGTCAATGCACTTGGCACTTTACAATGACTCATAAAAAGGCATGATTCTGGCCATTGAGCATAAGGTGGCGATCAGTGGAATTATAGCCAATGCAGCAATGATCACAGGACAGATCTTTGGGTATTCTTTGCCCCCCAAACAGCCATATGTCCTCACTGTATCTGAGCCCAAACAGAGGTGTGGTGCCTACATGTTGATGTCAGTATCCCAATGAAATAGACTTGATGTGTTAGAAAAAGCCTAGCAAATATAGATGGATGGATGAAGGGAGGAAGGGAGGGATGGAGGGATGGATGGAGAACTCTCTCCTCAGAGGACATCTCTCATTTTCTGTTTGTCCTTCCACCTCTATCTTTATTTATGCATCTTACAAAGCTTGTGGTTACAGTTTGACATGAGAAGGAGCTGATACTTAATTGGCTTTTTGCAATGCAGATGAGCTCGATAGATCTAGGAAATGAAAACATAATGAGAAAGTGACTGCACAAAATCATATAACTGGTTAATAAGATCATATTGAAGTCGATTTTTTGGTTTTACCATCCTACTAGAATTATGTAAGCTGTGACCATCCGAGGAAGCTGGGTGAAAGGTATGGGAGAGCCTGCACTATTTTTGCAACTTCCTGTGAATCTATAACTATTTCCAAAAAGAATCCCATGAAGTCTGGCCTCACATCTTTGTCGTCACACCTCACTGCCTACAATTTGCGGTCACCAGCCCCCCACACACACACACACTAGTAAAAACAATTCCATGTAAGTTTATTCAGGACCTCCAGTGAAGTACAAGTCAGAGAAGAATTAGACAGTCAGGAGATTTACTGGGGGAAATGCCTGCAAAGCTGAAAGTAAGAGGGAGCAGGGTTGGAAGGGAGAGGGTTGGAAGGGAGAGCCTGCAAAGTGCCGGGCAGTTCCAACCCCTGTGACAGGAGACAGGGAAGGGAAGGAAGGAGGGAGAGGCTCAGACCAAGTGCAGTTGGAAGAAAACTCCCAGCCAAGCCAGTAAGGAGTCCCAAACACCTGGTCCCTGTTAGAGAAGACACCCCTTGGGGGAGTGGAAGGGCAGGAATGACTCAGTTGTGGTCCCCACACTATGCCCATCACTGGGCTGAGATGGATACTGAGTGAACCCCCAGAAAGTATGGACAACTGGAGGCTGTGGGCCAGCCCTGCTCCCGGAGCAGTTTCTCGGGTTATCCAAGGCAGTTAGCCAGGCAGATGTTGGTTTCTCCCAGCCAGCCCTTTAGTGAACTTGTCCTCTGCCCCTCTGTCGGTTTCATATTTTCACCCCCAAACCAGAGCAGCCCCCATGCTCTGCTGCTTCTGCCCCTGCTTCTTACCTACCCAGGACAGCACAAAGAAAGTCATAGGACTGAACCAATTGATCACCAGACGTGTGCATTACTGCAGATTGGGTGGCCCTCTCTGCCCCTCAGTGTATGTCACCTTCTGCCCCCTAAAGAGTCCATTTATCCCTGCGTTTACTGCAACTCTGTTCTCCTTTCATCATGCTCCCACCCTGCCCACGTGTTCACTGCTGCCTAGAGATGGTCTTCCCTGTGGGCTCCCCGAGTACCCCCCACACGCCCCTCCACATCTGTGGCTTTTCTCATTCTTTCCTTTCTTTAAGTGTTGGAAAAAGAAAAGTAAACCTCCCCAAAGCCCTCCTCTCTAAACCCTCAGTTGCCTCCCATCAGCCTACTTTGGGGTGATGTTTGTTTGTTTTTATCTGTTTATTTCCGATTGATGTGAAGGTACAAATGTTTAGGTTACATTGTTTTTATTTCTAAGGTAAAGTTCAAGTTGTAGTTGAACCCTTCACCCAGGGGGGCGTGCTGAACACCCTCACACTGTGCACATCAGGTGAGATCCCGCCAATCTCCCTCCCTCCTCCCCTCACCCCTCTCCTCCTCACCCCCTTTCCTTGCTAGACTACCCTTGTGTTTTTCTTTCATGCGGATATGTAGTTGTTTATATATTGGTTTCATACAAGTATTGAGTGCATTGGATAGTTTTATTTCTATTCTTCTGATACCTTACTAAAAACGTGTTTCAACTCCATCCAGGGAAACACTAAAAATATAAAGTTGCCATCTTTTCTTATGGCTGAATAGGACTCCATGGTGGTGCACATATACCACACTTTGTTGAGCCATTCATGGGGGGGTGGGCACATGGGTTGCTTACACATCTTGGCAATTGTGACTTAAGCTGCAATAAACATTCTAGTGCAAATGTCCTCGTGGTAAAATGATTTTCTTTTTTCTTCTGAGCTGATACCTAGTAATGGCACTGCAGGATCAAATGGAAGGTCAACTTTCAGTTCTTTGAGGATTCTCCATACTTCTTTCTATAAAAGCTGTATTAGTTTGCAGTCCTACCAGCAGTGCAGGAGTGTTCCCTTCTCTCCACATTCACACCAGCATCTGCAGCCCTGGGATTTTGTGATGTGGACTAATCTCGCTTCCCCCGGCCTAGTCTGGCTGCATTAGTGAGCCCCTCTCTCATGCATTTTCTTTCTCTCTGCTCCACTGGCCTCTACCCTTGGTCACTCCCTCTCTTTAGATCCTTCCACCCCTTAAAGCTACCCAAGGTAGCTCCTCTCCCTCCTCATCTATCCTCAGGAGAGGTGTTTCCACACTTGCTCTCCTTCTGTTTCTCACGAGACCCTCCTCCCCTTCTGCTCCATTGAGTCCTTATGAGTCTCTGTGGCCAAACCCAGCGCCTCTTCTTCTGCCTCATCTTCTATGAACATGTCGATTTGTCTTACCTATTCCTTCCTTCATCCTCCAGAGCTCCCCCTCTCTTGGTATCCAGGTTGTGGTCCTCTCTGTTCTCTTCCTACCTGTCCAATTTTATCTCTTCTGACTTTTCTTCTTGCCTCCAAACATAAAGATTTCCCAAGAGTCTGTCTTCTTCGCACTTGACCTGACTCCCCATTTTCTTCCTTCCCATTGTCATCTATGTACACGACTCTAAGTCCCCTGCTCTGTGGAGACTCCTGGTCCCAGCTCTGACTTCCCTCCTCAACTTAAAATCCCAGTGTCCCTGTGCATCTTGCTGGAGCATCATACTCTGTGCCTGCACCTCCTGCCCACCCACGTTACCTTCTTCCCCCAGCTTTCCTGGTTTTTTCCATGTGATACCACCACCACCCCCACTCCCTGCACTTCTTCAACCCTTTAGGCTGGAATCTTGCACCCAGCTTGACACTTTTACCCCCATGGCCCTGTCTGTCCTGCCTCTGTGGGTATCTCCCAGCCCTTCTGTCCCCTGGTCACTACCCTCACTCCTGCACTTGCTACCTGCACTGGGGTTTCCCGTCGACACCTCTAAATGGGACTTTCCATCCCAAGTCTGTGCCCCTTGCAGGCCATCATACTCACTGACAGCGGTTTTATTTCCTTAAAAGCATTGCTTTTATTATGTCCCCCTTGTGCTGAAAACCCATGGCAATTCTACATTGTACGCTCAAATCCTTCCTGCCCAGTGGGTAAAAATAATCTCCTCCTAGATAAATTGCCACGTTTTTGTCCTAAATGTTTTTCTGTTACCACTCATTACTGACTGGCTAATTCTCCTTGCTCCTTCCCCAATCCTCCCTGACCCCCACGGAAATAAAAGTGTGTACACGTGTGTGTGTCCTTGTGTGTGTGCATGTGTGTGTTACTCTGGTTCCCTGCCCACTCCTGTCTGTGTTCCCTTGGTGTAACCAGCCTCCCAGCAGGAGCATGAGTGTGGAGCATTCCACTGGGTTCTACTCTCAGACAGGGGTCACAGTGGAGCGATGAAGGGCAAGGTTCTGGGATTACCCAGCCTGCATTCAAAGGCTGTGACCTTGGACGCAAGATTTCTTTCCCTGAGCCTCGGTTGCCTTATCTATAAAATAAGCTCATACCTGTGTATGAGCCATAGGATTATCATGATGACCAAATACGATATGGTCACATGTCATGACACACATAACAGGCTTAGAGCCATGCTGGGTGCCCACCATGCTCAATGTTAGAGACTGTGATTGTCAACATTGTTGTTGTGAGCCATTAGCCACAGCTTAATTATGTTGGCCAAGAGATACTAACTTGGGAATTATGCACAACAGGTGAACTAGTAATGTCCCAAGTACTCCCACTAAGACACTGAGCTAATAATTTTTGGTACTTTAGATTACCTGTCATGAATTCCAGAGAATCCTGAAATCAAGAGTCTATGTTGTTCCTAGTAAGAATGGACTTTGTTGTTTAGTTTTAACTGTCCAGAGTTTAATGTAGCAACTTCTACAAATTGAACAACTATGAGCTGAAATGAAGAAGAAACAGAAATCTCTGGTCCCCTGCACTGGCAATAATACCCATGGCTCAGATTCTAAATGAGACCCGGGAACCGGCAAAGACAGTTAAAGACAAAATATAGGAAGAAGGAGGAGCTGTAAAATTGGAGGAAGAAAAAACGAAAGAAATTTGAAAGATCAAAGTTCATTCTCTATAGAGGATTAAACATCACACTTACTACAACAGCCACCAATATCATAACTCATCTGAGGAATTACTGAGAACGAGACATTCTCCTGGCAAGCCTGGAGATCTCCTGTGACTTGGAAGGCAAGCTACCAAGTAACTCAGTAATCCTGGAGGAGAAAAGTTCAGTCCTGTAGTAGTAAGGCTAATGTTAAACATAAAGCATTGTATGGCAGTTCCTTGAAGGATTAGTGGAGAAAAATTGCATGTAGTCTTTTGGAGATCATTTCCCTTACCACCATTGAAGATTGTTTCCTTGAGCACATATTCTCTTGGCACCTATGAGATCATTTCCCTGAACACACAGCCCCTGCATATATTTGCTTCGTAATCTTTCTGCTCTTCTCAATAAAAGGCCTCTGCGAGAAGTGCTCAGGGCTATCCTGCACCTATGGTTAGCCTCACCTCTTGCAGCGTGTACTGTCAATCCGTGTCTCATGTGATCAATTTATGCGGTCGAGACAATTCTGACAAATAAAGACATTAAAATGAGGGTTACACCTGGATGGCGAGAGAATTGTACAAGAGTTTGTGAATGTAATTAATACCAAGGAACGGTACACTTAAAAAACAGTTAACATGGCAAATTTCATGGCATGTAAATTTTACCACAATAAAAAAATAAACACACCAAAAAAACTGGACAGCTAGAATGTATACTCGTTTATAATAATATTTTATTTCAGAAGTGCTTTAGTATATGATCAATATGGTGCATTAACCTAATGTCCAATGAACACCTACAGGTGTACACACACCATGCGTGGTATATTATATGCAATATATAGCTGTTTTCTTTATGTATTAGTATTCAAGCAATATGTTATCATGGAGAAAGGAATGATGTCAGATGTGATAGGGTACCTGGCTGTCAAGGCAATGATACTATGGACTTGTGAAAAAAAGTAAATCTGTCTTCATTGAAAGGAAAGAAAAATAAGGACCTGGTTTCAAAATTATTTGAAAAGTACCTTCTGCTTTAGGCATAGACAACACTAAAGTGTGAGCCCGTTAGTGTGAACAGTGTGTGAAGTTGCTGTCATTCACTTATTACTGTCAGACTTAGTCAGTGGGTGTGAAACGGTGTCTCCTTGTGTTTTTAACTTGCATTTCTTTCATTCCAGTGAATTAGAGCAGCGATGGGCCTTTTGGATTCTTTGCCTGTTCAAGTCTTTTGCCCATTTTTCTGTGGTCTGCCTTACTTGCTCGTCAGTATTATTTGATGAAGAAACCACAATAGAATCTTTATGAATTAATACTTAAAACCTGAAGAAATCTTAGGATAGTTGTACAAAATCTCCTTTATTAATAGCAAGGAAAAAAAGTAGGAAGCACATTCTTTTGATAGCCTCTGCAAATGTCTTCAAAGAAAATAAGTTAAAGACTTTTTCTTCCCACAAGTTGTGACGATAGAAGCAAATCCATTGAGGAAATTATCAGCATTCCTGTTACAGTTACTGACAAGGTCTTCAAGCACAAGGCCACCTTTAAATGGTAATTAGGCACCTGAAATAGTTCACTCAAGGAAAGGAGACCTATTGTGGAGGCCAACATGGCCATGGCCACTTGTTAGCTTGTCTCTGAAAAACAAAACAGTGAGCCAGGAATGCTTAAAGCAGGTGAAATTTTAACCATTTCACAATCAAAGGGAAGTTCTTTTGGGCTCAGGGCCAGAGAATAGATTTGGGACCTGGACTGAACTTTTCTTTTAGGGCCTTACATTCAAATGGTTTGAGTTATTAACATACCATCCTACTCAGTCTTTCATAATAAAAAATAAGTATTTCTGTGTAAAAAAGAAAACAAATCTTTGTTTCAATGTAAGGATGGAAGGCAATGTCTTTGGCCCCGCTCGTTTGATCCAGAAAAGCAGACAGTGTGTGCTAACGTGGGCTCAGCCTGAAGTGAAGATGCTCATTATGGCCCACATTGGTCCATCCTAGACACACACACTACACGCAGGCACACCTAGGCACACACACACAGACACAGTATGCATGCACACATGCACACATATACACAGGTATGTCATGTACACACACGCACACACAGGTGCTTCATGCTGGAGGCAAATGAATATGCATGTACATCAAAGAATGTAAATAAAGGGCCTCAGTGCCTGTGGCTCAAGCGGTTAAGGCATCAGCCACATACACATGACCTGGCAGGTTCGAATCCAGCCGGGCCCACCAAACAACAATGATGGCTGCAACCAAAAAATAGCTGGGCATTGTGGTGGGCGCCTGTAGTCCCAGCTACTTGGGAGGTGGAGGCAGGAGAATCACTTGAGCCCAGGAATTAGAGGTTACTATGAGCTGTAATGCCACAGCACTCTACTCAGGGTGACAGCTTGAGACTCTGTCTCAAAAAAAAAAAAAAAAAAAAAAAAAAAGGATGTAAATAAAGGGATCTATCTTCCTCTGAAGACACTAAATTTTAATACTCTGAAACTTCTAAAGCCCTCAGTTTCTCACCAGTCAAGCACAAGGGAACCACTTTAGAATTACAAGTTTGCATAAAACTTTATTCTCTAGGAACCAAAGGCAGTTGCAAGGTTTTGTTTGTTTTTTTTATTTCAAATTGATATGAGGGTACAAATGTTTGGGATATACTGTTTTCGTTTCTAAGGTAAAGTTCAAGTTGTAAGTGAGCCCTTCACCCAAGAGGCGTACTGTGCATGTGAGCTGAGATCCTGCCAATCACCCACCCTCCTCTCCTTTCCATCTTCCTCATCCCCTTCACTGGAATATACTTGTGTTTTTCTTTCACGTGGGCATGTAATTGTTTATATATTGGTTTTGTATTAGAATTGAGTACATTGGATACTTGCTTTTCCATTCTTGTGATACTTTCCTAAGAAGAATATGTTTCAACTCTATACAGGCAAATACAAAAGATGTTAATCCCCCTCCTTTTTATGGCACAGTGTGTTAATCCATTCATGGGTTGATGGACACTTGGGTTGCTTCCACGTCCAGGTGCAGGTTTTAAGAGTAAAAAAGTATACCTCAGATTGCTGCTTACTTTAGAAACATAATATGTAAAGAATTGCTTTAAGATATGTACCTTTACAAGGAAAATACTTTATGGTGCTCTTCTTTTTTTAATAACAGCGAATATAGAAATAATCAAGAGATAAGTTCCACTGGGAGGGACCTCCCCCTCTTCCTTAAGTGGCATAATCAAGTTGGTTCCAAAAGCCTGACCTCAGGGTCCAATGGGTAGCAAGTGACCCAGCTGGCTACTTAGGGATCCATGTAGCCTGGATTCTATCTGATGAAGCTGTTGACCCTCAGACTTCCTGTGCTGGGCCCTGTGTTCACAGCACCAAATATAGCTGGGGGTTCTTGCCTGGCAACACAGACATCATGGCTCTATGACTTAGGAGCCCTTCTGTGGCAAAATCTTGTTCCTGCACATCCCATATGGGCTAGGCGTTGAGGACACATTTCTTGTGGCCATTATAGACCAGCTCTCTCCAAGAAGGTCATTCCAAGAATGTCATGACTCTGGGGCTAGGAATCAAAAGACAAGTGACCTATCTGGTGAGCCAGTCATCTAGTGAAACTCCTCTAGCCAAAGTATCAGTCTCATTGGAAGTGTCCCTAGGAGCCGTGGCTAGGAACCCTGGCACTGCTCACAGAGGTGGACCTCCTTGACCTCTGAGGAGGAAGAGACAGGGTGACGACCTTGGGACTGTGACACAGTCTCTCCTGTCTTGGTCACATGCAAGGATCCAACCTTCCTAAAGTCCACGGACATTAAGAGGTAGGATAGGCCCCTCTGTCATTTCTTCTCACCTTATACAACCCTTGTTTTTACACATACACTTCTTCCGTTACCAAGGGCTTCAGGTAGTTGGGGCATGGTCCTGTCACCTTCTTTGTCCATATCAGGGACACTTAGGTCACCACAAGAGACAATGATCTGGTGAGGTTCCAGGAGATCCCAAAAGAGCCCAGGGAAGGCCAGCTCTGGATCTACAAACACTTTCTGACTCCCTCACCCTCTGCAGATCTCTGCGTAGGGAAGGCCAGCTCTAGATACTTTATATAAACGCTTGCTGACTCCCTCACCCTCTGCAGATCTCTGCGTGTGGAGGGCCAGCTCTGGATACGGTAAACGCTTGCTGACTCTCATCACCCTCTACAGATCTCTGCGTAGGGAAGGCCATCTCTAGATACTATAAACGCTTGCTGACTCCCTCACCCTCTGCAGATCTCTGCGTGGGGAAGGCCAGCTTTAGATACTATAAACGCTTGCTGACTCCCTCACCCTCTGCAGATCTCTGCGTGGGGAAGGCCAGCTTTAGATACTATAAACGCTTGCTGACTCCCTCACCCTCTGCAGATCTCTGTGTGGGGAAGGCCAGCTCTGGATCTACAAACGCTTGCTGACCCCTCACCCTCTGCAGATCTCTGCGTGGGGATCCACTTCCTTCTGAACAATGTCTTTGGACACAATCCTTATTTATTAACATGGCCTCACCTCATCTGGGCCCATCTTAATTATGAAATCTCTCGACTGGTTCACCTGTTTATTCATCCAACACACATTGATTGAGTGTCTGATGTTGACCTGGGACTGTTTTGAGAAGTGAAAATGGTGTGATGAATAACATATAATCCCTCTCCTTGAGGAGCTTACCGTTTGCAAGAGGAGACAGATGAGCAAATCCATAACACAGGGCAATGTGGTGGTAGCTATTAGTGTGGGGGAAATGGAGGCAGAAGCTTCGACATCAGTTTTCCTGTCCACGCAGGGCGAGTTTGGCCACCCAGAGTGCTTCTTCCTGACATCTTCCCTTTCTTCACAGGGTTTCCAGGAAAATGTTGATGAGATAACCAATTTCTCCAGGTCACAGCAGTGTGGAGCCAGGGTCCTGTTTATGGAGGTGGCTTTGATCTTCACCTATAATTATAGGACCTGCAGTCTCACTCAGAGTCTCCCCATGTACTCTGGGGAGTAAGCTAGAATGGGGTAGCAAGTGCCATGTGTGCCCACATCAGTCCTCTTGCCGTGCCTCCTCACCCCCCATCTCTGAGTTCTTTGCTGTGGATCAGTCTTTTTGAGCCTGTCTTCCTTCCATGCGAAAGCACTGTCTCCATCCTGCCAGCTTCTCCTTGCTGCCAAATCTGGGGGTACCACAGGTTGCTGTGTTGGTCACTAAGGAAACCCACCATGAACACAGTGTGTACTGCAGGCTCAAATTCCCGCAATTCTGTCATTTGCCCTTTCCACCCTTTGGCATACCACCTAGAATCTCTTTGCCCAACTTCTGTGCCATGATAAGTTGCCTTGGTCCCAAAGCCCTTCAGTCCTCCATGGCCCATCCCTCAAAGAGTCTTTGCTCGTCCTTGGATTTGGTCTGAATGACAGAGGAGAAAAAGGATTCTCTTGCCAATGGAAGGCATCCTGTGCCCCACAGCTGCCCACCCCTTTTATTGCCATATCACTCTTCTTAAGTCAAGCCTATGAGCCTGACTCTCCCCTTAGGATGAATAGTTTTCTAGAGTATTCCTTCATCTATCCCACAGAAATACTCCCAGCATATCCCCCATGAGTCTCCAGTTCCACCCAGGGGCATGGGAATCCCTGTGGACCATGCTATTAAATTTTCAAGGTCCGTTGATATGAGCATGGGTAACATTTTCTGGAATTCTTTAGGTTTCATCAGCACTTTGTCCTCCACTTCTCAATTTGAATTTTCTCACGTACCCACTCTATACAGAAGTGGCAGCCAAATAATGAGGGAATCTTCAGGAACCTGGAAGAATTTCAGATCCTGAAGCACCACCTCCCATTCCCACAGGGACCTACCCTCCAACACAGCCTTCCTGAGAAATCCCCCACTAAAAAAGACTGAAGCACCCAAATCCTACTGGTATGACCCTTTCTTCCAAAGGAGGAGAGTCTTGCATGGTACAATTATCTCCAACACTTTCTGACCTGCTGTGTTCAAACCTGGTACTTAAAAGGGACTCACATCCAGCTGACACTGAATGCTGGAGGTATTCTTAACAGTGTCTGAACTTCCAAGAGGGCACTTCAGGGACAACTTTTCTGGTGTTTTAGAAGGCTTCTGTTGCTATTATTATTATTATTATTAACTTTAGATAAAGTAATTGATGGATGGTTAGATTCTAGGTGAGTGAGATGTTGCATAATTTCAAATTAAGGCACTGAACAGACTTGTCCCAAAAAGCACATTGCGTCGGCCGCTTATGTGTTATTTGTTGTGATATTTTTTGATGCCTATAGGATGGTGAAATCACTGAAGCAAAACCCTGATGGAAGCTATTTGTGATTTAGCATTTAGCATCGCATGGAAATGTCAATTCCATCTACCCAAGAAGAATATTACAGGCACGTTCAATATAAAATGCAAATCTAATAGCTCAGTGGGCTGGATATGCCGGCTGTGTTTCACTTAAACCTATTACCTTGGCAGATTAAATGTAGTTACAGATCTTTCACAAGGAGGATATTCTGATGAAGTGACATCTCCTCGCAGCTTGTCTGGATCATTAGTTCATTTGGATGTGAGCAGAATGAGGACCAAGGCAGGTGAGGGATGGAGAGGGAGTGGAACACAGACATAGCCTTCCGGACCCTGCCATGCTCACTAAGAAATACTGTCCTTTGCTCAAACAGGAGCAATTTATAGTGTAGATTTGTCTCCTATGTGATGAGGTAGGGCGAGGCCCACCACCCTGTCAGCCTTCCCACCACTGTCAAATCATGACACCTGTTGGTATCACCCAACTCAGCTGAGCAGAGGAGGGCCTGGCCTGCTCCGTGACACTGGCTCCCACCTCAGTGCATTTGCGGCCATCTGGAGGACTCAGTTGAACTTCACAATAGTTCATTTGGCCGCACACTCCAGGCTCTGACCTCCACTTCACCCTCACGACTTGTCTTGCTATCCACTGTCCTTGTGGGTATGACTTTTTGTCTGGCTGCTGCCCAGTTTCTGCAGGTGCTCCCCCTACCCCATGCCTCCACACTGTTCTTATACCTGCTGGCAACTTGGAACAACCCACTTTAATTCTGTGCTCCACTCAAGAAGGCAGGCTCAGTGGAAGAGAACCAGCCTCAGCCGGTGTGCCCAGCACGGCTCTCCCACCCCCTAACCCCTGTTATTTTGCGATCAGTTTTATAAGCTTACAGGTTTATACAGCCAGCAGCATTTCCCTGTGGGCTTTTCCAAGGGAACATCTTGCAAATTGCTACAGAGAACTGCAGAAATAATTGATCCCTTTTAAGAAGAGCCCTCCTCCTGTAGCTTCTGCGATCCTTTTTTGCTTTGTCTTACGTTAATGCACTGTGAGTGTTATCTGTTCATAGCTATTTATATGTATAGTCAAGAAACACACACACAAAGATCACGCTCAATAGCTCCCACTCTGAAATACTCTACCTGGCTGATGCTATTAGCACCAAGTCTTTCTGCCAAAGAAGAGAGTAACGTTCATAAGCAATGGTTGCCAGGCAATTGGGGTGGGGGCATGGGTTGGCAGGAGGATTGTGGAAGGAGGATCTGGAAGGGAAATCTGGAAGCCTTTACTGTAGAATTGTGAATGGGGCTTCAGGGAGCTGAGTGCTCCTTTTGACTCTGCCCTAGGCACCTGCTCAGCCGGTTTTCTCCTCTATAAAATGAGGCGGTTGACCCGGAGTAGCCCCCTTCATCTCCAATCTTCCATGTTACCATGAATATGCATGACCCAGATGTCAAAGGGCTACTTAGGAATCTAGAAATTTCTAACAAAAGCAACAATTCTAACTGGCATTTTCATAGTATTTCCTGCTGGACATCGAGCTCAGCACTCGACACACATTATCTCATTTAATCTTCACTGTTATTCCAAGAGCAAGAGGTTGGTGTTAAGGGCCTTTTCACAGAAGCAGGAACAGTTCTTAAAGGGGTTACCCAACTATGTTAGGACCACTGTGCTGACAGATAATGGAGCGTCGACTCTAGTCCTGCTGGAACCGACTCCAGACACACTTCTGGTGAGACCTAGATGGAAGGTCCCAAGCTTCCATTCGGTGTCTGGATCTTGCCACATTTCCCATCCCTGTCCATGCTAAATTCCTGATTTACCCCCTTTCCTGACTTCGGCCTCCGTGCCTGGGGTTTGTGCGAAGAGGGCAGCATTGCAATTTAGAATTCTGCATTCATTCTTTGCAACAAGATGGGGATTCCATAGGCAAAGAACAAAATGAGTTTCTGGACAGATCCTTGCAACATGAAATCTAAAAGACTCAGGGAGCCCAAGACTAAGCCCAGAAGAAGTTTGTAAGACAGTGATGTGTAATCCTCTGTATACGGGCAGAGATGCCTGACACAGAGTCATCTGGAATGTTGCTGGGGCCACCTCTGAGTCATAAACACTGGGGTGGGGAGGGACTTCTTAGCTTTCAGTGAAGTCTGATGGCCCCGTCTTTGCATCTCATAGCAGCAAACTAGTTTTGTTTCTTTGATAACAATTCCCCACTCTACCCCCAACAATCAGACAACTTCTAGTGAGTGGCAATTATTTATGTGCAGAGTGCTCAAAAAGTAAAGATGATTTTATTTTTGCCAGAAGGTAGACATTTTGTGCAAGTTAAAGAATGGATTTCTAAGTCAGAATCGTCCTGCGAGCGAGCTCATCATGTTCTCTATTTGAAAATAAGCAAAAGCTCTCCTCTTTCATCAATAGATGCTAGTCATGTCTATTACCTCCTTATTCACAGTCAATCCTCATTATTCACAGCTTCCTGATTTGCAAATTCACCTACTCACTGGAATTTAGTTGTAACTCCAAAATCAATACTCGCAGCACTTTCATGGTTATTCACAGGCAGGTGCAGAGAGGCAAAAACCTTCCCAGCCAAAGCCGAGTAAGGCTCGGCCTTCTCGTTTCCTTTCTTCTGCCGTGAACAAGTGTTCTTTTCACAGCACCACCATTTTCACTTTGTGTGCTGTTTGTGATTTTGCTGCTTAAAATGTTCCCTAAGCACAGCGCCAGTGTGCTGTCTAGCCATCCTAATGCAAAAAGGTTACGATTTGCTTTATAAAGGATACAAATACAAACAAGCTGCTTAAGCAAGTGTAGTCCAAAAACATGAGTGCTATTGGCCATGACTTCAACATGAGGGAAGTAACAATATATATTTTGAATAAGGTGCCCTTAAACAGAAACAGTCATAAAACAAGGCAATGCAGTGATCAACTGATGAAAATGTTGTGACCAGGGGCTTATAGGAACCTAACCTTCTATTTCCCCTAGGAGCAGTAGTTCAGAGTTCACTGATTCAGCGTGTAGGGTAACATCTTGTAACACAACTACTGTAAATAGCAAAATCAATGTATTACCCCAATTTAGGAATCCCCAATAAAGTCTTGAGATATTTCTTGAGACTGCCAGGGAAGTCTGGTACTACTGAGTTCATGCTATTTTCTGCTTCATGGGAAATGTGAAGTTAACAAAACTTTCCTCATTCCTCGTTCTGTGATGAGCAGATTTTTCTTCCTTTTCAATTCAACCAACTACTAACTGAGTACCCCGGAATCTACGGCTGCTGGAAGATATCCAGAGAAGCAGTGCTCTGACCCCAACAGCTTTCATATTTGTTGAAATGACCAGGCTCAAGGTGGCAAATGGGCCTGGGTTGAAAAGAAAGTGAAAATATCTTAGAAATAGTGGCAGAAGAACAAACTCTCTGAGGCATAACCTCAGGGAAACAGGCCATTTTTCTAATAGCAACCTTGAACTGTTAATTTAGTGTTTCCTCCCAGGAACTCTGCAAAGGAAGTTCAGCTTTAGCCAGAGCTTCTAATTAACTCCAAAGTTTCTACCACATCAGCCAACACCTAAAGACCACCCTAGTGCTTGTCTCTCGCCCGACAGAAGTCAAAAAAACTGATGTAGGTGAGAATTGCACAATAGGAAATCCTTTTTTCTCTATGGGAAATGGTTGCTATATTTCCCTCAGCTTGATTATTTTGGAGGCCCGTAATCTTACAGCTGAAAAAATAGTATTTATGATCCTCAGAATAAAAATAGTAGTATTAATTTAGTAAGCACTCAATCTATGTCTATGCCTGTGCCAGGAGCCAGGAACACAGAGATAAAAGCCACCAGCTTTGCCTCTAAGCATCTTGTGGGCAAATGGGAAAACTCAGATGTTGTAGTATAAGTAGGGCAAAGGCTCTGGGAGGGGGGAAAGGAATGGGGATTGTAGCACATAACTCAAAGTGGGAGACTCTGGGGAGGGAGGATTTATGCTTGCTGAAATAGTCTTGAACGTAGAAGAGGAGTTGACCCAATGAAGCAGGTAGACTTGAACGTTCCAAGAAGCAAGAGCATCTTATGGAACCCTAGCTACATGAAAGAGTTATGAGGCATTCTGGACCCAAAGCATCGAGTGGGAAATGGAAGAAGGGAGAGGGAACACCGAGACCATGAGCAGCCTTGAAGGCCATGTGGGAAGCCGTCATCCTCTGCCTCACAGAGGTGAGCACAATCATCGTATTTGCCCTTTTTATAGCTCACTTAGCTGCAGTGCAGAGAAGGTGCTGTGGGCCACACGCATGTGAGAAGAAGGAGAGCAGTTAGGCCACTGGAGGTGCCACTGAGGAAATAAACCAAGAGAGAAGCAGTGGCAATACATTTCAAGAGAGAGGGGAGAGGAATTAAGAGAACAGAAGTGAGAGAACTGGAAGAAAGAGAGAAGAGGGAGACGGAATGCGTGTTTGGAGTTGATGACGAGTTTGAATGGGATGTCCTGAGTTGGAGGTCCCAAGGACATAACAGCAGGCAGACAGATATCCAGGTTGAGTTCAGGATAGAGATAATAACTTGATGATTGGTTTATAGGTGACCCTTGAAGCCAAGGTTTACATGAACAAGGCCAAGTGTGTTCAGTTGAGAATAGAAGGCGGCCACAGAAACCTTCTTCAGAAACACTAATTTTGAAAGGACGGGCAGTCTGAGAGGAAAGCCCGAGAGGAAGTAGACAGAAATGAAGGCAGAATGGATAGTAGTGTCAGATGGGACAGAGAAGTCATGGAGGAGGGTGTCATGGAGGGAGTCTAAGGATACCAGGAAGGAAAGCCCAGTGTAATTGGTTGTTAATGACCTCGAGCAGATTTAATGGACAAGTGGGAATGAAAGCAGATTGCCTCGCTAGAGATGCAAAAGGGCAAAGACATTCAATCAGTGCAAATGTAGAATATTTTCCGGGTAAACTTGACTTCCAAGGGAAGAAGGAAACAGGAGCAAATGGAAAGGAATGGAAGGGTTTCAGCCATGGCCAGCTAGAATTTAGCAGGGGCTCTTAATTGCTGGCAGAATAGAGGGACATTTTCAAATTGCATATGACTACAAATCGCACAGGCTGCAAGATCAAAACTTCATAGTGAGGAAGGGAAGAGGAACAAGAGAGGATGTTTTTGATGAAGAATAATAAAGTAGCACCAGATTAAGACCCAGAAGTCCTGTGAATGCCTCTTATTA
This sequence comes from Loris lydekkerianus, assembly GCA_963574355.1. NCBI lineage: Eukaryota > Metazoa > Chordata > Mammalia > Primates > Lorisidae > Loris > Loris lydekkerianus. The sequence continues at coordinate 13,754 of CAUYPK010016218.1, read as the reverse complement.
GCTTTTCAACCTGCGTATTCTCTTCTGTAAAGTTGGCTAAATACTATCTACCTCGCCTCTATCTCTGGTGAGAATTAAACAGGATAACGTGTGAAGAGCACCATGGAAATTGGGAAGCCCTACACAATTGTGAGATGCACTGTGGGAGGAGAGAGGCCTTCTACTGAAGTTAGCTTGGGCACCAGGGGAAAACGTCCTTCCTAACTACAGGCTAGATCCCCTCTCTTCTGGGGGTTTCTAATCTTTTTTATTTTTCTTTACTCATTCAAGATCGAAAATTCTATGAGTATACAAGAAGAAAAATTTTTTAAATAAAAAAGAAAGTTACAATAGCGTTAGTCACTAATTGTTTTTAAAATTAGCAGAGATATGCGTGAAGAAATACGCAAAAGGGTGGGGCATAATGGCTCAGGCCTGTAATCCCAGCACTGTGGGAGGCCAAGGCAAGTGGATCACCTGAGCTCAGGAGTTCAAGAAAGAGAAAGAGTGAGACCCCCATCTCTAAAAATAGCTGGGCATTATGGTGGGTGCCTGTGGCCCCAGGTACTTGGGAGGCTGAGGAAAGAGGATTGCTGGAGCCCAAGAGTTTGAGGTTGCTGTGAGCTATGACGCCACAGCCCTCTACTAAGAGCAACAAAATGAAACTCTGTCTAAAAAAAAAAAAAAAAAGAAAAGAAAGAAAGAAAGAAAAAATATACAGACACATTTCTTTCTGGAGATTTAATCTTTCCAGTGATGACCCTTTGGGGAAGAAAAATCTTTGTAGAGATAAATTCCCTTAAACCAAGGTGGCAGTGCCCCATGCCTGCCAAGATGACAGTGGCCAGAGGGCCACTGTGTGAAGAGTACACAAACATCCCTTTCCTTCCTCTCTCTATTGCCTTAACTTAGCACTTCCCTCCACCTCCAATGAAACAACATTCCCTTGATGTTTGCCATGCTGTTACTAATATCTGTATTTTTAAGTTAACATGACATTTTTTAAAAACCGCCTATACTGGAAATTTTGGACTAAAACAAAGAATGCAGAGGGGCATGGTGCAGCATAGCCACGTCTATTTTTGCAGATATGTTTCATTTCACCCACAGATTGTTTTTAAACATGGATGTGTTTTATATTTAAACCTACTAATCTCTATCGTCTCTTTAGCCCATTGGAAGATCGGCCAACACAAGCTAGGGCTTTTACTCTCCCTAAACACCAGAGGACCAGAGCTAAGTGGCTCTACCTCCCATTTTATCCCACCCCCACTCCTCCTTATTGCCCCCCTCAGACCCTCTGGCTGGTGCCCATGGCACCCTGGTGATTTCAGAGTGTATGTCCCCTGGGGTATACCCAAGCCAATAAAGTGCAATTGCAATAAAAGGGAAGAAGTTTGCTTCTGAGGATGGAGTGGTTAAACAAAGAAAAAGGAAATAAACTTTTCTTAGCTCAAATAAGGTGGGCTGGTTTGCCTGACTCTCAGCTCTCAACCTTCTGCCTACTTTAGCACAAGGGCTAAGTGGAAGTCAAATATTTTCTTTTGTTTGCTTCTTTGCATGATAGAGATTAAAAGAAAAGCAACTACTACCTTCAAGGGGAAGGTCTAATCCCTCATGCATAGCCTAAAAGAAAAAAAATTGTATTAGTTTTCAAGAGCTGAATCAATCCACTGAAAGAGCGCAGAAGGCTCTCCCTATCCTTACAAGGTTAAGAAGCTTTGATAACCTTTGGCTGAACGAGAAGGCATCTGGTAGACCACACTTCTCAGTTCAAGTTAGGAAGATAAAGCTCATCCTAGGTACTGTTAACACAGACACACTGATCATGGCCGGTCTGTGCCACACAGAAGAAATACTCCCAAGCAGAGCATTCTTTGGTTCTCGTCAAGTGGTCTGTCGTCTGTGGTATTTCCTATTCTCCAGCCCCAGAACAGAAAGCAAACCTCCCCCTACCGCCCCCCTCCCCAGCCCACCCGGCTTTGGCCCGTCATGAGGTTTAAAGAGGATCATTTGTTTTCATTAGAGCCCCTTGAAGCCCTTCCTTCCCTCCTCATTAATGAATTTCTAGTCTTTCATCAAAAAACAAAAACAAAAAAACAAACACAAAAAAGCGACCTGACAGAGGACATCGTTAAGTGGCTGGCCCGCATGGCTGTGCTGGCTTGAGAGTGAGGAGACGGCCATTTACTGATTGGGAGGAGGGGTTGACATCCTTGGTTAGTATGCTAATTTCGTCCCCTGCATTTAACATTCAGATCAGGTCCGTGCAGGCCCTCCAGAGTCCAGGGATGGGTGGCTGTCTGCCTTGCAGTATTAAACATTCTCTGCGTGAATTACATAAATACCCAAACTGTTCCATCTGCTCTGACTTCACTCTCTTTCCCTCCCTCTTAGAGAGACACACAGACACGGGGCTACACACATACAAGCACAGGTCCCACGTGGTGCCATCACATGCACGCACAAACCCTGCACACCCAGATGGATGCCCGACACATGCCGCCTGGATCCCTGGGTCATCGGCTTAATTTGTGTCCTTTGGGTCTCTCTCCAAGGCTCGCTTCTGTAGGATCTAGCTCTCCTGCTCAGAGACACTTGGAATATATTGGGAAGTCCTAAATAAGGAAGCAATGTAAAAATTAAAACCCCACTCAGAAAAAGGATATCTTAATATATTGACCTTGCAAGTCCCAGAAATCCTTGTTAAAAGCCCCAACTCCATTCATAGGAAAGAGAACCAAGCTTCTCAGTTAGCTGAACCCCCCCCCCCCAAAAAAAAAAGAAAGAAAATTCAGCTCATTTTATTCCTTGGGGCCCCCACTTTGTCGTGTGTGTTTGGAACACTGTATTGAAAGAGTCCCATTCATGGTTGGTTTTGGACTCACCAAGCCACAGCTGGGTGACAAGAGAAAGGAGTCCCAGGCTGGCTCCCCTATGGAGGTTCACATGGCCAGGCGCCCAGCCGGTGGAGCACTGCGTTTCCTCAACCTCCTTTACCATCATGTTCCGTAACCTTGCTGCAGCTTTCTGAAGACAGACGGAGAACCAGCAGCTCCTATTCTCAGAAGGCACATTTAGGGGGTGGCTTTTAATGGACTGAAGTGATTTTGCACAAGCAGAAGTCTCCAATTGAAAGGACAGGTTGGTTTTTATTGTTTGGGTTGGGTCTGCTCTGGTTTGGGGGTTTCGAATATTTTTTTCTTCAATGTATGACATAACTGTGTCACCTGGCATGCCATGGATCTTCCCTCTGGACACTCTGGTGGTCCTTGGTCCTGTCCCCTTGTGCCCACATAATACTCCACAGTCTGCTGAAGAACTGGGGCAGTTCCTGCCGGAGCCTCCCACCAGAGCAACGGGTATTTTCTCTGAGCTGCAGACTTGATTTGCCTTGATTTTTTTTTTTTCTTGGCTCTGGTCCAAGATGTTTTCCTGTCATTTCATGGTCTTTTCCAGTAATCCCTTTTTTAAACATTGCCAACAATTAGTCGATGTATCTGCACCAGCACCAGCACCACCCCCCACCCCCATATCCAACACCAACACACCCTCCACCCAACCCATCACTGCCTTGTTTTGCCTTGAAGTCTAAGAAATCCCAGCCTCTCGTTAGCTGGAGAGCACGTTTGGAACGGCTTTGTGTTTACTCACTTAGTAAGTGACGCTGGCCTTTTTAATTATTCCCCCTCGGCGTGGCAGCGCAGGGCTGCAGGCTGTTCAGTTCCGACCCTCGGCTGCACATCCTGCGCAGGGCGGTGGAAGCCTCCGTGTGTCTACCTCACTGCTGCTGCCTGTCACACGCCAAGGAATCCCCCAAAGCGCTTACGTAGGAGATACCAAAACTGCGAGTCACTTTTCACTCCCAGAGCAGAAAGCGTCCACCGCCTCTTGCGCGTAACAGCACACCCAAGACTGGCGTCTGCTCCGAGCCACCGCGAGCCAGCCTGGGGACAGTCGTCCTGTGTCGCCTCCTTTTTCTTGCCGTTGCTCCCTCTTGCTCGTCCACCCTGTCCATCCCTTGGTGGTGAAGCGCTGCTCTCCTTCCTTCTCTCTGTCCCTCTGTGGTGCCGACAGCCAGAGCTGGGTCCCTCTCGCCTCCTGTTATTTTTTTTTCCCCCCTGCAGCAGCCTTTGGCTGCCTCCTCTGCAAAGCTGGATCACCAAAGACACACGACTCACTCACAATGAATAATCAATACGGATATTGATCTGGGGAAAATGTTTGTAAATTCCTGAAAGGGAAGGAGGACCAGGGGGCAGGGAGGCTCGTGGGGGACGACACTGCAGAACTCCGTGGCGGGAGGACGCAGAGCCACATTTGGATCCCAGCGTCGCTGGCTCCGAGGTGACGGTCCCGGAATGCTTGTGCCGAGGGGGCGTGCGCGTCGGAGGGTGTTCTGTCTCCTCGTCTCTCTGTAGCTGCTTCCCCCGAAGAGTCACGAGCCAAATGGTCGGGAGCTCCCGTCAGCGCCATGTCTTGGCTGCGGGCCAGCACTGTTTTGTTTTCATTATCACAGGCTACTTTGCAATTTGCATAAATACAGGGTTATTTTTTATCGTGTCGCCCAAAAGATACGGGGGGGAAAAATAGAAGTCTTTGTTGTTTGCAAGAGGGGCTTGCTGCCTACTCGTGGATGCTAAGGAGTTACCTCCGAGGCAGGGCTTTGGAGCCCACCAAGAGGCTCCAGAAGAAATGGGGGCTAAGAAGAGGGAATCACAGGCAGAAAAGAACCAGGAGAGACCAGGAGGGGCATTTCAGGAGCACTGAAGGACACGCAGCTTGGTGAAACCAAGTATTAGGGATGTGTTTGCCTCTTGGAGAAGTGGCAGCTTAGAGGAGGAAGGGAGGGAAGGAGCCACCAGAATCTCACCCGTCCCCTGCATGGGTGCAGTTCCCGCTCTCTGCTGTGTTGGAATGTCCATCCCAGGGGGAGAAAGTAGGCAGGGAATGAGCACAAACCTGCTTTCTTACAGCCTCCCCATCCGAAGCGTAGAGAGAGTGGGCGCAGTCAGACTGCTCCCTCTCTGCCTCCATGCCCTGGCGGTTGTCCAGCAGGGGACAGGTTTAGATCTGAGCCTCTTCCTCACCTTCCTTGAAGTCTAAACTGCTCTGCTGAGCTCCCTGAATGGCACTTCCCCTTCAGTGTTGGATGGAATTTGCATCCTGCCCTTGGCACTCTCACCTTCAGGGAAGCAAATACAAGAGTGTGTTAAGCTAAACAACAAAGCACAGACAGCTTTCTCCTGCCTGCTCCTCTTGGCTGTTGAGAGGAGGCCCTGGACTTGGGAGGTCATGCCCCACCGTGACATTGGGCATGCTCACGTGTCCCAGGGAGTGGCCCATGGACCTTGTTTCAGAAAAAACCTCCCTGCTCTCTCCACTCATTCACTGGTGCCCCTTCTCCTCCCTACCCTGGTCTCTATTGCTTCCATCTCTTCCCCACTCACTCTGTTTTTGCAATTTGGGAATAAAATCTCTGTGGGATCTCTCTACCCTCTCTCCCATTGCCCTGTCTATCTCCCCCTGGCCTGGTGACAGGAGGCATGTGTCACCTCTGAGATAGCCATCTAGAGAAAGACCTCTGCGTGAGGATTCGATTCCAGCACCCTGGGTCCTGAAAGGAGCTGTCCCCTTTATCAGCCAGCAGCAGCAGCAGCAGAAACACTGATTTTTTTTTTTCTTCCCATTCTGGTTTCTGATTAGCTCCAGCAATCCAATTAGCAGAGGAATTTATATCACACGGGCTGAGGTGCCCGACTCATCACAGCAGTTTAAACCCACTCATAAATTTTGCCGATACTACACCTGGCCGTGACGTGGATTAATTACAGCACTAGGCCTCCCCAAGTAGGTCTACCACGGAAAGCACATGTGACTATCAGAAAGAAGAGCCCAAAAGCCATGACTTGGGTGTATCACCAAGGACGTGTGAAGGCTGCCCAGTACAGTCACTTTGCACGTTGTTTTAGAGGTCAGACAGGCCAGGAGTGAGCAGTGGGGAGGATTCAGAGGTGTCTTCCTCCTGGCACATCCATCTATCAGTTAATATCATAGAGACAACTTGTTGTGAAATTTCAGGATGCTTAGAGGTTAATTTCCTGTCTCAGCCCATACGCCCCGCCAAGTAGTTAAACTATTTAAAACAGCTTCATGAAGGGAAATGCTGTTATCTTCATTTGTATTCCATTCCAGTTGGGTACGATTGTGATATTTCTGCGTCTACCTACAGTTTCATTCCAAATTTACCCTTATATCCGTCCATTGCTATCCCCTCTCCATTCGTCTCGCCGTATTCATTTATGCATCAACTGTTTATTCTGCTTCCCAGTCGTCTATTCATCCACGTGCACCTCACTATCCATTTTCTAACCATGTATTGATCTGTGAATATCTTTCTATTATCTGTCATCTACTTGTCCATGCATTTGTGTCTCTACTAATTCATTCGTCTATATTACCCGTCTATCTGTTTTTCTATCTATTCATTAATCTATTCATGTATCTGTCCATTCAATCATCTATCACTGGCATGTCAGTTGCCCGTCCCTTTTTACATTGTGCCTTTTGTTAGCTGTGATCTTAACAGAGTCCCAGATTCACGTGTCCAATCATTTTTAAGGTAAAGAATGCCCAGTGCCAAATTTGGTTCCCTGATTTAAGAAAACAAAAAGCATAAGAATGAAAAAGCAAATATCCAATCTACTCAATACTAACCTGAAGCCAGTAGATGAACAATGGCACACCCCCATGAGAAAAAAATATAATTTAATTCAAGTGGTGGGGGAAGAAGGTGGGAGGGTTGGCAAACTCTCATCTAATGGGCAAAACGTAGGGGTAGGTGGCACACCTCTTGGGTGAAGGGCTCAACTGCAACTTGGACCTCACCTAACAAACAAAAGCAATGTAACTTAATCATCTGTACCCTTACATGAATCTGATTTTTTTTTTTAAAGTCTGATGAACTAAAGAAGTCAGTAAAATCACATGATTTTAAATGAGTTAGAAATTACAGAGAAAATATTTTTAGCCTGGATTCCTGGAGCATTTTTTCTTGCTGTATTAAAGTATGCATTTCTATTCCCTTTTGAACCAAGACTTCTTTGAAAGAAGGGAATTTCTGATCATATCTACGTGTAAATCTCATTCGGTCTGTTATATCTGCGAGACGTTCATGCACGTGATCCAATTTAACCAGAGCTAACTTGAGGTCACTTGTGTCTTAGAGCAGAACTGATATTAACCCCAACATGGTAATGGGGTTATACATGTTTGTATTTCTCTTATACAGGTTGGGGGGAAGTGGTCAAGTAGCAATTTGGAAGCTAAAAGTAGATGTTTTCTTTTCCTTGTTACTTTTACTCGAAGTATAGTCACATCTAAGACAAAATTTGAGATTCAACCCCACCTCCGAGTGATCCCTGGTTCTTTTCTTTCTTTCTTTTTTTTTTTTTTTTTTTGAGACAGAATCTCACTCTGTCTCCCTGGGGTTGAGTGCTGTGGTGTCATAGCTCACAGCAACCTCAAACTCTTGGATTGAAGTGATCCTCTTGCCAGAGTAGCTGGGGCTACAGGTGCCTGCCACAATGCCCAGCTAGTTTTTCTATTTTTTAGTAGAGATGGGGTCTTGTTCTTGCTCAGGCTGGTCTTGAACTCCTGAGCTCAAACAATCCACCCGCCTCAGCCTCCCAGAGTGCTAAGATTACAGGCGTGAGCTACCACATCCGGCCAGACCCCTAGTTCTTTAACACCAAATAAAATGGTTGGACAAAGCATCAGTGGGGGTGAGAAAAGATTTTAATGGATAAATCTCATTCGTGTCTAAGACAGAAATCCCCATTTGTTGCCATGCACAGGGAGGACTGGGAGCTTTTTCTCTCTCATCTGGAAAAAGATATGTTTCCAGAGAACTACCTCCCACGAGTCTCCAGGTCACAATCCTGATTGAGTAGCAGAGTTTCTTGTCTCTAACAACACTGATCACCTATAATATTCTGTTAGATTGTAGGCAGTATTATCAGTAAAAATTCAAATTTGAGTTCATTTGTTTTTAACTAAACAGAAGTATATGAGATGAAGTCCATAAAACCACGTGAGTTCTGGAGTTGTAATCCCCTGAAACCAGGAAAAGACCAAAGCCATGATGTCTTCCAAAGACACAAGGGAAATGGAAACCACGTGGTTTCTTTTCTCATGTTGTTTCCGTTTATTCCATCAACATAGTTTCCAGGATCCTCCTATAAGCAGACGTGAGATTACGTGAGCTCTAGACTCGGCTTTCTCTGTCATGCTGACAACACCAGGGCTGCCTTTCCCATGAGGTGGGGCAGCCTCGGTGCTGAGGACCCACAACCCTTGGAAGGGCCCATGAAGGTATTTTAATTTCTTTTAAAATCATTTAAAAAGTAAACTTTTTAAAGAAAATGTTTTCAGGTATAATATCAATATTATTTTTAACATTAATATTCATCTTTATGCCAGCACAGTTATAAAATCAATGTCTTAATATTTTTTAGAAATAAAGGGTGGGGGGCCTTGTAGGCAAAAGGTCCGATGAAAGCCTTGTATTATGTGGCTCTGATATTAACACAATTACCTAAAACTTAGTTGTTATGCCCACAAGAGCATGGTGGTTAAGTACCTGTTTAAAGTCCAGGTTTACATCCTGACACTTGCTAAAGAGGAGCTAAAGTCTTTTACCTCCTCTTGTTCTCACTTTCCTTCACTTCATGACGGAGGTAATACTAGTACGTAATGCTTACGGATGTTTTGAAGATTAAATGAAATTATACATGTAAATTGGTTATCACAGAACAGCGATTTTCAACCAGTGTGCCATGAGAGGACTTTAGGTGTGCCTGGACATTTTTTAAAGATCATTAATTAAATTATTTTCAAAAGAAGTTCAAAGCACAGTAAATATATTCTTTTTTTTTACTTTTTTTTTAAATCAACATAATGTAAATCTGCCAGGGAAGTTTAACTATAGGTTCAAGTGTGCTGAGACATAAAAAAGGTTAAAAAACACTGCCCTAGAACCTACAGATAATAAAGCCTCAATAAAATTTGTTGTAATAATTGTCGTTGTTGTTTTAGCTTTGATGTCTTTGCTTTAAACATCTACCTTTCTGCAATCCAGCAAATCCTAAATCAATTCCTTTTTTGTAAAGAAAATTTCCTCCCTACTCTGAAAGTCTGAACTTTTTCTCTCCTGTAAGTTCTGTACTCCCTACCTCGAGCTAGGTCTTTATTCCATATTATAAAACTCTTTTCATAAATCAGTGTCGTCTATCCTGATCGGAGATTTGATTCTTTTCTAACCTAAAACAATCCTGCAAAAATCTTATTAAGAACCACAGGTTAAAAAGAATATTGTCAAAACTTTCTCTATCTCCTTTTCTCTCTTTACTTTATTATCTCCTCATTTTTTTTTGTCATTTAACTCCAATTATGAGATGCTAAGTGCTTTTGGAAATTTCATTGTTAATATCTTCTTACAGTGCTATTAACGTAAATCAAGTTTAATAGTGTCCCAGCAAGTGTAAAAGCAATCAAAAATTCAGTACTCACGAATCATTCTGTAATTTCAGCATAAAATGTTAATAGAAATAATATCTAATACCATAAAATATCAGTAAATTCAACTTTAAATATACGTGATGAATCACTTCACTGTCCTATAGCATTCGTGGAATATTCTAGTATGAAGTACTTAATTGGTCCAAGCCCTACCTTGCTCAGGCCACCAGAAGTTCCCTCCTCGGCTTCATCTTTGCTAGCCAAACCCAGCAGAATGAACAGTGCAGTGAAAGGCAATTTCTCAACCCAAACATACTGAGTTAGTTGACAATAAAGAAAAAGGACTTAAGATCAAGGTGAAAGGAAGATGGAAGAATTCAAGCTAATACAAACAAAGACATGTAGCTCACTTCTGACAACACTGATGGGCAGCTGCAAGGCCTCACGCCCTGTGCTGTCAGCAAAGACGGCTGTGATGCAGGCTCTGTCTCTGGGGAGCTCACGTCTCACGAGATAGGCCAAAGCCAAGACTCGTACAACCAACAGACTTTCAGGCCTGGCAGGGAAACAGTTTCTCCATGTCCCCTACTGCTAATGAGTAGTTAGTTAATTTTCAAAGTTTACTGAAGCAGGAGCATGCACATAAAGAAGCAGAGGAAGAGGAAGAAGGAAAACAGAAGAAGGAAGACGGAAGAAGGTGCATACTTTAAACATTTCAACTTAAAACAACACATGTCCATTCACTCACCAGTCTCCTTCCGACACAGGACAAAGCCATTTCTCTGATCTGCTTAGGGTTTCATGGCCACTGTTTTGAGTGAACAATCACCACATTGCTTATCTACAGTTTCCAGTTTTAGTTGGGAAATTTGAAGGCACCTTGGCAGCCATGAATACACCATCTTTCCACTACAGGTGTCTACCTACAGGGCAATTTTTAGTGACTCAGCTACATGTAATCACAGAGTATTGTCATAGACATAAATCTTCTTGCACATATTGTCAGCTTATATTTTAATGAAGTCATGAATTCAGTTAACAAGATTACTTCTGGCCAGGCACGGAGCCTCACATCTGTAATCCTAGCACTCTGGGAGGCTGAGGCAGGTAGTTTGCTTGAGCTCAGGACTTTGAGACCAGCCTGATCAAGAGTGAGACCTCTCTCTACTAAAAATAGAAAAAACTAGCCAGGCGTTGTAGTGGGTGCCTATAATCCCAGCTGAGGCAAGAGGATTGCTGACATCCAGGAGTTTGAGGTTGCTGTGAGTTCTGATGCCACAGTACTGTAGCCAGGGTAACAGAGTGAGACTTTGTCCAAAAAAAAAAAAAAAAAGTAGAATTACTTCCAAAAAGAGGCTTTGGGACAAATACAACTGCCTCCAGGAAAGATACAACTCAGCTGGTAGGGCCAGGACTGCTCAGGTGCGTGGGAGTGTGGGTTGTTACCTGAGACCACAAGGAAAACAGCAGGCCACAGTCAGGAGGGCTTCCAAAGGGATGGAGAGTGGCTGTCAGCCCAGCTAGTTAGTGAAGTGGATGTTGCTTAGGGAGCCCAGAGACAAAGAATGCAATGTCGAGTCAGAACGAGAATCCACATGAGCCGTTATTCAGCCGGCACTCAGATTGTGCCGTGCAGAACACAATGTTAATGGGTCATGACATTGAAGGTCAAGTTAGCATCTTGAGTACCCCTAACTGAAGAGCTTGTTAGATATTCATTCAAATCTTTTTCAACCTGGCTTTATGTATAGCCTGTTTATAGGCTGTTGAGAAAAAACAAGCCTGAAATGTTTACTCTGCATTGTAGACAGTCCTACATTCTGTATTTGTCCAAAGAGTTTTTCTTAAACTAGCACTTCTCAAGGGTGCAATGCCTATCCACAATGATGCAAAAGATGGTGTTTGGTAGTACACTAATTATTTTTTTAGTTTGAACATTTACATATATACAAGAACCAGCACATACTCTCATGATTTCGTGGATTTTATCTCTTAGGATGAAACTACATCCATTTCTAATGAAAAAAATTGTGAGCTCATTCAAGGAAAAATAGTCACAATGAAAGTGGTCCAGGAGAGCCAAAAAATGAAGGTGAGAGTCAAATGAGGATGACAGTCATGAGGTTCAGGAAAACTCATCTGTAAATAAATGGTCTACCATTCAGCCCCCTCCACCATTCGGACTTTTCCTGGAAGGGAGTAGATGTTCGTGTGAAGCAACTTTCCTTTTTCACTTTGTGCTAATTTCTGTTACGCCCTTATTAACTTTGTGCATTTGATTGAAACATGCAAGTTTCCATACATGGGCCTGCGTTTGGAAAAAAGACTCCCGAGACACCTCTTTTTAGCAAAAAGTTCTAGGTAGGCTCGTGTAGCCTTTCATCATTCTAAAAACAATGGATTCCTTTTGCCTGTAAGTAATATTCTTTTAGCTCCATTTCTGCCAAATCTCTAAGAATATGGTGCTAGGCACTTAGAAATAGCCCTCGAGTAATTCTTGCTTATTTGAGTCATCTCAATCAAGGGAACACCATCTGCTTTCCATGACTCTGTCCTTGGAAAATTCCATGTCAAGCAAATAAATACCAACCACAGAAAAGAAGTCCATAGCGGGTGGTTGGTGTGAGCAAGAAAAATTTCCAACTTGTATTTACATAGTGTGGTGCTGAATCTACTTTTTCAAAATACACGTTATTTTTAGAGATGTTTTAGGTTCACAGCAAAATTGAGCAGAGGGTACAGAGATTTTTCTCATACCCTTTGCCCCCACATATGCATGGTCTCCTCTGCCATCATCATCCCCCCCAGAATTAGACCTTTCTCATTATACAGTTGATCAATTTACATGGCCACATCATCATCACCCAAAGTCTGTACTTTACTCGCTCTTGGTGTTGTACATTCTATGAGTTTGGACAAAGTTTTAATGACATGTGTCTACAATGATAGTATCCTAAAGTAGTTTCGCTGCCCTAAACATCATCCATGCTCTACCTAAGCAGACCTTACCCCCAACAGTCACGGATCTTTTTACTGTCTCCATAACTTTGTCTTTTCCAGAATGACACAAAGCTGGAATTACACAAAATGTAGCCTTTTCAGTAGCTTCTTTCTCTTAGTAGTATGTATTTAAGATCCCGCCATGTCTTACCATGGCTTGATAAGGTATGTCCTTTAGCACTTCATAATATTCCGTTGTCTGGATGTACCATGGTTTATTTATTCATTCATCTGCTCAAGGAAATCTTGGTTGCTCCCGAGTTTTGGCAATTATGAATAAACTGTAAACATCTGCATGCAGGTTTTTATGTGGACATAAACTTTCAGCTCATTTGGGTAAATACTAAAAAGCACAATTGCCAGGTTGTATGGTTAGTTTTGTAAGAAACCGTTAAACTTGTCTTCCAAAGTGCCTGTACCGTTTTATATTCCCACCAAGAATAAGTGGGAGTTTGATTTGGTGTTCTCACTGTTCTGGATTTTGGCTATTTCCATAGATGTCTAATTTGCACTTTTATGCTGAGATAGGATATGAAGCATCTTCTCCTATGCTTATTTGACACCTATATATCTACTTCAGTGAGGTTTCTATTAAGGTCTTTGGCCCATCTTTTTTTTTTTTTTTTTTTTTTTTGGAGACAAGGTCTCATTCTTCAACCTTCAACCTTCCTGGGTTCAAGTGATCCTCTTGCCTCAACTTCTCGAGTAGGTGGGATTATAGGTATATGCTGTCATGACTGGCTAATTATTTTTCATTATTTTATACAGAGAAGGTGACTGGCCTCAAACTCCTAGCCTCAAGGAATCCTCCCCCCTCAGCCTCCCAAAGTGCTGGTATTACAGGCACAAACCACCATTCCCAGCCACCATTGTTTATCTTCTTGTTATTGAATTTTAAGAGTTCTTAGTATATTGTGGATAACAGTCCTTTATAAGCTTTTTGCAAATATTTTCTTCCAGTCTATGGCTTGTCTTTTTGTTCTCGTGATAGTATCCTTTGCGCAGCAAAACTTTTTAATTGTAATGAAATCTAGAGAATCAATTCTTCCATTCATGGACTATGTTTTGGTGTTATATCTAAAATGTCATTGCTAAACTCAAGGCCATCTAGATTTTCTCCTATGTGGCTTTCTAGGAGTTTTATGCTTTTGTGTTTTGTATTTAGGTTTGTACTTCTATCTTGAGTTAATTTTTGTCATGAGTATAATAAGATTTATGTCTAGATTCTTTTTTTTTTTTTTTTTTTTTTTTTCATT